>JAQZBX010072201.1:0-15110 GCA_029593785.1 Cabassous unicinctus | reverse complement strand
CAGGCCATAATCTCTAATGAATCTAGATGCAAAAATCCTCAACACAATACTTGCAAACAGAATCAAAAAGCACATTAAAAGAATTATACACCACGATCAAGCAGGTTTTATCCCATGTATGCAAGGGTAGTAAAACATAAGAAAATCAATTGGTATAATAAACCACATTGATAAATTGAAAAAAAATCACATAATCCTCTCAATTGATGCAGAAAAGGCATTTGACAAAATACAGCACTCTTTCATGATAAAAACACTCCAAAAGATATAAATAGAAGGAAGCTTTCTCAGTATGGTAAAGTGCATATATGAAAAACCTACAACTAGCATTGTACTCAATGGTGAAAGACTGAAAGCTTTCCCACTGAGATGAGGAACAAGACAAAGATGCCCACTGTCACCATTGTTATTCAATATTGTGCTAGAGGTTCTAGCTAGAGCACTTAGGCTAGATAAAGAAATAAAAGGCACCCAAATAGGAAAGGTAGAAGTAAACTTTCACTATTCACTGATGATATGATCCTATAACTAGAATCTCCTGAAAAATCTACAACAAAGCTATTAGAACTAATAGACAAGTTCAGCAAAGTGGCAGGATATAACATTAATATGCAAAAATCAAAAGCATTTCTATACACTACTGAGGTGCAATCTGAGGAGGAAATCAGAAAAAAAATTCCATTTATAATAGTAGCTTAGGGGCGGATATGGCTCAAATGGTTGGGTATCCGTCTCCCATATGGAGGGACCTGGGTTCGATCCCCGGGACCTCCTGGTAAAAATTAAAAATAAATAAATAAATAAAAATAAAAAATAAATAAAAAAAAATAGTAGCTTAAACAATCAAACTATTTAGGAATAAACTTAACCAAGGACATAAAGGACCTGTAGTCATAAAACTATAAAACACTGCTAAAAGAAACCGAAAACTTAAATAAATGGAAGGACATTCCATGATCATGGATTGGAAGACTAAATATTGTGAAGATGTCAATTATACCCAAACTGATTTCCAGATTCATCACAATCCCAATAAAAATCCCAACAGCCTTTTTTGCAGAAATGGAAAAACCGATTATCAAATTTATGTGGAAGGGTAAGGGGCCCTGAATAGCCAAAAAGATCTTGAAAAAGAAGAACAAAGTTGGAGGATTCTCACTTCCTGACTTTAAAGTGTATTACTTAGCTACAATGTAAAACAGCATGGTACTAGTATAGACAGACACATTAACCAATGGAATTCAATCAAGAACTCAGAAATGGACCCTCTCACATCTACAGTCAAGTGATTTTTGACAAGGGGGTCAAGCTCTCCCAGTTTGGGCAGAACAGTCTATTCAACAAATGGTGCTGGGAGAACTGGACAGCCATATCCAAATGAAAGAAAGGGGACTCCTATCTCATACATTATACAAAAATTAACTCAAAATGGATCAAAAACCTAAATAAATATAAAAGTGACAACCAAAAACCTCTTAGAAGAAAACGTAGGAAAACATATTCAAGATCTTGTGGTAGGTGGTAGTTTCTTAAACCTTACCCCCCAAAACACAAGCAACAGAAGGAAAAAAATATATAAATGGAACCTCCTCAAAATTAAACACTTGTGCACCTCAAAGGACTTTGTCAAAAAGGTGGAAAGGCAGCTGACTCAATGGGAGAAAATATCTGGCCATCACATATCTGATAAGGGTTTAATATCCATGATGTACAAAGAGATCATTCAAATTCAATAATACAAAGACAAACTACCTGACTGAAAACTGGGCAAAAGATTTGAAAAGACAACTGTCCAAAGAAATACAAATGGTGAAGGAACATATGAAAAAACTTTCAACATCACTAGCAATTAGGGAAATGCAAATCAAAACTACAATGAGGTATCAGTTCATACCTACTAGACTGGATACTATTAAAAAGTCAGAAAACTAAATGTTGGGGAGGATGTTGAGAGGGGCACTTATTCACTGTTAGAAGGAATGTACCTAGGTACATACCCAGAAGAACTGAGAGAAGAGACATGAACAGACATCTGCACACCGATGTTCATAGTGGCATTATTCGTGATTGCCAAAAGTTGGAAACAACCCAGGTGTCCATCAAACGACGAAGAGATAAATTGTGGTGTGTACACACAATGGAATATTATGCAGCGGTAAGAAATGAAGTCGTTAAGCATAGGACAACATGGATGAACCTGGAGGACATCATGTTGAGTGAAGCAAGCCAGATATAAAAGGACAAATGCTGTATGACTGCGTTACTATGAACCAAATATATTGTGTAAATTCAGAGTTAATAATTAGAATATAGGTCACCAGAAAATAGAATGAGGGTATAGAATGGATAGCTGATGGTTAATCTGTGCAGAATTGGTAAAAAGGTTGTTTGTAAATCTTTGGAAGTGAATAGAAATGGTGAACACATATCATGATGTTTGTAACCAGCAGAGCAATTACACCGGTATGCCAGTGGTTGAAAGGGAAAGTCTAAGGTCATGTATATTACTAGAAGGAAAGCTAAAAACTGTAACATGGGACTGTATAAGATAGTAAAACCTTGAATATGGGTGATATTGCATATATAAGAATGTTTTTACAAAATATAAATACAAATATATTAGAGAGAAGGAAGAATAGCAGCTACGTATGGCAAGGGAAGCATAGAGAGATTGAGAGATCATTAGTTTATTATTATTATTGGAATAATGAAAGTACTCCAAGAATGACTGAAGTGAGGAATGCACAAATATGTGATTATACTGAATACCATTTATTGTACTCTTTGGATGGATTTATGCTTTATTAATATGTATCAATAAAATTGATATGTTAAAAAAAAAGATGCACCTCAATTTCAGAAATGTTAAAAAAGAAAATATGGCTCATACACATGGACACAAGTATGTGCACAAACTTTTTTTTGGCTATTTCAAGATTTCTGGCCTTTCCCAAGTATCAATTATGCTTCCCGGTTAAGAAAGTCAAGGTCTAAGCCTGCCCAAAAGGTGGTATTTTTGGCTATTTGCAATATTGTCCTTCCACATGCTAGCTGAACAGAGTTAAAGTGGATGTGAAGTGCTTCAACCTGAAAAGGCTTGGAAGACCTAACTAGCTCTTTTCTAAGCACTGGGGAAGACTTATAGTTGTTACTTCCTGATAAGGTAATATAATACAGCAGTTAACAAAAAGGATCCTGAAGACAGATTGTTTGGGTTTGAATCCTAGTTCCACCGAAATTTCCTGTGTTAACCTGGGGTGCTTTATTTATTGTTTCTGTGCCTTAATTTCTTGAAAGAGAAAAACTAAAAAAAAAAAATACTACCTACATCACAGAGTTATTATGAGCTTATAAATGTGTTAAAAAAAACATCACCTGTTTAGAACAGAACCTGGCACACAGTAAGCATTCAGTGAAAGTTGATCATTACTTATTTGGCTTGCTTGCCATATTAAGTTTAATAAGATAGAGAGAATCAAGATTTGGTATAAACTTAAAGAGAAAGAACACTCAGTCTTGTTTGATTCCAGGCCCAAAGCTTCCCTCTAGCCTAAACAGAAAGAACTCCCTACATGGTCCGGTTTAGTTTATCAATGAAGGATACTGGAGACTGGAATGTAACTCAAGTCCCTCTCAACCACTTTCAGAATACCATGTGACTACAAATGGGGAGATGAAAGAATCAAGAATAATCTGGCCTCTATGTATTTCTACCTTTCAAACTTTAACCACACCAGATACACCTGGCTTGCAACTTACCTGAGTTACTACAATATTACACTCTGCTGCTCGGTCATTCTGGATAAAGTCATCTAGAATGAACTGTGGAACCTGTGTGGTTTTACCACATCCAGTAGCACCTCGGATAATGACAACTGAATTTTGACTGATTGATTCCAGGATTTCACTTTCAAATTTCTTCACGGGTAGTAACTCTCTCTCCTGTAAGATCTGTATTAGAAAAGTTACACCTCGAATTTCTACCAACATATACATTAGATGCAACTGTCTTAATCCTTATAAAAGAAACATCTCTATAAAAATGCATCCCTTTCTATTGCTACAGTAATCAAAATAAATTTTTTTCATAAATACTTATATTTATATATTTAATAGAACTCCTGCAGCCTTGTCCACATCTGTACTTTTCTCATTTCTCCCTGAACATTTCACATACATTCCTTTTCTTCTAACACATTAGTGTAAAGTTTTACTTGAAAAATATTGAAAAATACCCAAAAACAATGATCCCAAATTTCTTCACTTATATTAAATCACATTAAGTAAAAAGTGAAGTGAAATTCTCCCCTAGACACTTAAAACTCTTAATAACTCCCCTCAGAGGTAACTTGGATTAGCAGTTTGGTACAAATCTTTTTATCTACCCTTCTAGAAAGGGCAAAATATATTATTCACTATCCCTTTGCCCATACCTAGAAAGTTCTGAAGCTCTGTGCACCATATGTCTAAATACTTCACAGACTTACTGCTTGCAAATCATGATCCTGCTCCAGCTGGTACAGTAATTCATTCTTGAGGTCCATGCTTATTTGTTCTGGAGTAGCCTATAAAATAGGACGATAATAACCAAACAAAAGCACATAATTCAGCTTCAAACTGAATCCATTTTTTACCTAGACATCTTGATGAAATATAGTCAAGAGTAAAACATAAGACTCTAATCTCAAAATAAGTGTTGCACTCACATAAGCCAGGGGTCCCTCATCAATGTTGCTACTAGTCCAAGGATTCCAGTTGGACTGTGGAGGTGACCAAGGAACCACACCCATTTGGTTCTGCCGCTGAGATGGTTCAAAGTGAGCCAACTTGCCAATATTGAGTACAACTGGCACAGAAGGATCATCAGGCTATAAAAAAAATACAAAAACAAAAAAAGCGCTATTAAGCACTGCTTATCTGATGAGAGAAGTTATATGCAAAGGTGAAATGAAGAGCTGTAAACTTACTGGCTGCACGATCTCAAGACTTAGTTCTTGAACGACATTTTGCAATTGGTGCTCTAAATCCTGGGAGAGGTTAACTTTGTAAGGCTCCACCTACAGAAAAAGCATGACCATGAAAATCACGTTAACACACATATGAGGACTACTCAAATCTACCACAACTGGCTAAGAATATGTAGCTGACAATAAGTCTACAATATTCTTAAAACCAACTATGAGTCAGTTCTCTTTAATGAGAGAATTACTTCAACAATTATTTGCTAGACCCCGAGATGATGAGTAGGGCCATTTTCATTTCTTAAGGTAAGCTTCCTAAAAGAATGAATTAAATATACATAGCCAAATACAAAATGAAAGCTAAATTGAATCTTAAAATATCTCACTAAGCTAAGCCTAAAGACTCACTGTCTCTCCTTCTTTCTTCTTTGTAAGTCCAGAGTAAGCTTCAATCACCCCAAGATGGTAGAGCTGCCTGACAAGTGATAGGGCACAGGACTGTGCTGCCAGTTTCTTATTTGATCCATGTTCACGTGCAAAAATCCCTATAATGTAAGGTCAGAATTACCAAAAAGAGAAGGATAAATACCCTGAATAAAGAAACATCTTACCACAAACAACTCAGGGGCTTAGGTACAAAAGAAGCCCTCAAATTAGAGTATGCAATAGACTCTAAATTCCTTTTCATTCTATTTGCTAACCAAAAGCCATTCCACAGCAGATTATCAATTAACGATTCTTTTTTTTTTTTAAATATGTGTACGTATTTAATTAAAAAACGTAATCAGTACAGTTTTGAATTTACAAATTAAAAACAAAATTAATGACCAATAATATGGAACTGATTCAGTAATTTAGTGCCTCCTCCTAATGAAGCACTATTCATCATTACCAGTATTGTGGATAATGTTTACTGATATGGTAAATGTTTTACAAATCGATGTTACAAAAGCAAATAACCTATTTCAACAAACCTGTCATTATTAATATCATTTTTGGGGGCATTAAAATAGAAGAAAATATTCTCTTTAACATTTGAAAAGCAAAACAATCTTAAAAGAATGAAAATGGATATAAAGTGATCATCTGGACATCTTTTTCTGTAAAATTTGCCAATAAATATTTCAGGCTTTTGGGCCATATAGTCTTTGTTACAACTGTTCGATTCTACCTTTAAGGAGTGAAAGCAGCCACAGACAATACTTAAACTAGTGGTTGACAAACTACAGGCTTGGGAACTAAGAATGGTTTTCACATTTTTAAAGAATTGTAAAAACCAAACATAATTATAACAATGTAATTTTATGTGATGCACAAAGTCTAAAATATTTAATATCTGGTCCTTTACATAAAAAGTTTGCCAACCCCTCACATAAACAAATGGGCATAGCTATGTTCTAATAAAACTCTAATTTATAAAATCAAGCAACAGGCCGGGTTTGGCCAGAGGGCATTAGACTAAAGCTAGCAGTTACTCATACGCTTAAAGAAAAATACTATTAGAATGTTTCTTCTCCTTCAGTAGCATTCAGCTTTAGAAGAGATAACTGTAAAGCAAGGATGGGGCAAAAAAGATATCTTCCTGCCTAACTAGCCAACTTAGTCAAATTAATCCTGATGATCTGATCAGAGGGCTGACAGAAGTTAGGCTGCTTTTTTCCTCTATTCCTCAATACCCTGTCCAAAGAACTTATTTTTAAAGTCTAGGACAAAAAAACTCAAAGGTTTGAATCTATCAGGAAAGTCTCTCATTTACTAAATTCAAATCATTTGTGTTAGTTGCAGAGTTCTCAAGCTGAAAAGAATCTTAAGCCATTTCTCTCAATTTGTAGGTAAGTAAAATGAGTTTCAATAACATAAGACGCAATTTACTGAAGGTCACAAAACTTGTTAGTGGCAAAAACACCCAGCCCACAAGTGTGCTAATTCCTTATCTTTCAAGCATAACAAATATACTCCCTGCCTTAAGCTTACTGCCTAAGAATATAAGTATCATATTTTAACCTTTTTACTTTACTTAGCTTACTGCCTAAGAATATAAGTATCATATTTTAATCTTCTTACAAATCTATCCCTTACGTATTTCCTCAAAGTAATTTTCTCACCTTCTCTTCTTCATTCTTTGAACCTTAAATTCTATCATCTGATTTACTCCTAAATTTCAGCTAGCTAGTTTTACCTGAACAAAGTAAAAGAACACTTTTGGGTATAAAGACTAAAAAAAAAATTTTAAAGTTCTTTGAAACTGGCAGATTTCTACTCTCTGAAATGTTATAATAACATGGATGATCTCTTTTTCATATCCAAACTGGGAGGCTAGGCCCTATAATTCATAATCACTAATATTCTAAAATGCCCTAGATATTACTATAGCTCATGTGTTCTTTCAAATTAATGCAGTTTACATACGTGACCCAAAACTTTAATAAGATTATTGCTTTATTCAAAGACTTAGAATATCAGAGAAGCAGTAACACTTACTTCTGCCCAGCTGCTTGATATAAATAGTCATTTCTGCAATAAAGCTCCTGTAACAACATAAACAAACAAGATTAGGAATTTTACTGTTAGAAATTACTAAATCCAGGATTCCCAAATCAGACAGGCTTTCCAACTGCTTAGGCAAATCACAGCAAAAACACCATTGTAAACATTTACTCCTGTTAAATCCTAGAACAAATAAAGTACATAAACTTTAAATAATATACAACATAGCATCACACAGCTATAATCAAAGTTGACAAGCCAATTGTTCTCGTAAAGAAAATGTTAGGGTTTTAGATTCTATATTTACTTACTCCTATTCCAAAGATTGGCATCTGAATAGAACACATTCAATGCAAAGGAATTTTCCACTTAGTTTGGGGCTAAGAAATAAATTAAGCCCAAAACTCTTCAAATTTGTTTGTGATTATCTTAAGATTTCTTTGCAGAGGCCACCCATTAATGACTCCAATCTGTTAAGATAAGCTGAATATATGTATTCATGCATACATACACACACACAAACACTCTGCATAAAACTGGCTCCTGAGGCAAGGTTCTGGGATCTGCCTACAGTTGGAAGCAAACAAAAATTTTAGCCTATTCATATCACATTTATTTAAATCAGGTCCTGGAGAACAAAACATTTTTTTAAATAACATGTTAAAACTGCTAACAGATTCTAGGGAATGAATTTAGATTTTAGCAAGGGAAAAACTGCCTTCTGAAAACTATGCATTCTGGTCCTTCCATTGCTTTGTGCCATGAATAAAAGGTTAGGTAAGCTTAAGAAAAAAATAAATGTTAGACTCCTTCCTATACCTCTTGTGAACTGACCTTCAGGCACAGCGGCTTCAGGGGTCAAAGGCCACTGGCTTTCAGGGGAACAACATCCACCCTTTCATTAATGACACCGATGCCAGTATGTTTCTCAGCCAGGCTTAAAGTCAGCACTCAATCTCATTCTCCTCCACCTAGGGGGAACAGCGACACCAGAAATCAGTTTACAATAGCTTCCCATGTGATTGCTTAGTTCAGCCTAAGCAGCAGCACATGTGTGAATGAACACAGACCTCTGGTGTTGCTGTCTGTTATGCCTTTAAAAAGAAAGACATACAATGCTGCCCTAGATTGCCAGTGGAACCCCCAACTGCCTTTGCCTTCCACATTGTTATATCCTGAATTCTTCAATTATTCTTTGTATAAGAAGCCAGTGACAAGATACTGATATCAAAAATATTTACAACAATAAACTTCAGGCACACTTAGGTATCTTACTCTTCTTAAAGCAACCAAGTGCTAGGTCCAATCAGTTCTGGACAAAATATTAAAACAAATCATCAACAAATTTATCTTTCCTTTTCAACCTCTAAAGGTTTTTTAAAAATCTTCCGACATCAGAAAAAAAGCATTTGAAAATTCAGGATTGAACAAAACAGTGGGAAGTAGGGAGAACCATGCTTTGAACATCATTTTGACCACAGTGTTAAAAGTTTTATTTCATTACTAATTATTTTGGGGTTGCTGGATGCACCCCAGAGAGAACACCTTGATTTTCAAGGAGAATATTTTTTTAATGTAATTTGAATAATTTATTTCATATAATAAAGGACAGCAAATTGAACCATCCAGAAGACTTCCATTACAACCTCTCCTCCCTTCCAATACAGTACTCCGAAGAAGAGTCTAATCCATACGAGCCTTCCTGGGAGTAATAATTACTACACCCTGGAATGCTCTCAGGAAGAATAGCAAGCAGGCTGAGAAACAGACTGTCACTCTTACAATGACCACCCTTTATCCTCAGTTTTATAAATTAAACAGAAAAAATATATGTTGATTTAATTCACATATGAAGACTGAGGCTGTCCTCCAACTTTATAATAAGCCCTTATACTTCACCAACAGGACTCTTAAAAAGAATTGGCAACTTTCAAAACTGAAGCAAAATTTGTATGTACATCTAGATGCAAAACAATATACCTGTGATTCACTGAAACTTAAGTGTCTAATATGACCCATTAACGAAATAATATTTAAAGCTGCCTCTAATGATATCAGTGAACAAAACCACCTCTGGCTGGTTTTTACATCAGTTAGGGACAACACCACTCATCACTATGACTGCCTCTCGGACTCAAATGAGAACCTAAGTCTGCATCACAAACAACAGATTTCTGCAGAAGGCTGAACTCCTTACACAGCTAAAATCCTACTTATAAGTGAAAACTATGTTAAACACATTACAAATCAATGACAACTTCTTGTGTGGAGTAATACATCTTCTTTACACAATTCTCTGCTAATCTGCAAACAAAACCAGGTAACACATACAAAAATAGAACACATTCAACAATGAATATCCAAAACAACTCCAACTTACTATAGAAGGAAAAGAGCGAAACAAGCAAACCTGTTGTGATCAGGACCCACTTGGGTGTACTTATATTCTCCTTGGATCTTTTCTTTTTGGAAATATTGGTTCAGACGAGCCTTAGCATTTTCCAAGGTCCAGTTTCCGTGAAGCCCAGCATTTAAATCCACTTCTTCTGATTCTAGAGTCTGTTGAATCAATGATAATTAAATCCTGCTGCACTAATTTTAGTTCAGCTGTGTGCACTTTAGGTACAGAAATTATCCCAATATCTTCTTTGTACCATATATTGCAAAAGCTGTTTTATTAGTTTCTAGTACTCATCAAAATTGAGCAAGAATTAATTTTTATTGCTTCTGATGATACAACTGTACAAACAAGATATTAGTTAATATGCTGCATTTAAATTATTCCTAAAAACCTTTGACAAATTTGTGCTTGTTTTAACACTTCAAATATATTAAGTGGAAAAATAAGCTGTACTATCAAGATATTCTACATGTTCATGATGTAAGGTTTCCTGAGAAAGATTTCTTAAAAGCAGATGAAGGTACCTTTTATTACTACCGGGGAAAAATATTAATTTTTTCCTAGGCAATTCCAGTGACCAGATTTAATGGGTAGTTTAAGCTCATGGTGACTTATGTGAATGAGACTCAAATAGCCACTCAAAAGTATTCCCAAACCATTCACTTGTGACTATCCTAAACCTTTCTGTGAACTAAGTCCGATATCACCTTTCCAGAGATATAATACAGGGCAGTAGCCTTACCGCTTGTGCTTCTTGTTCCTCTTTCCGTGAGTAGTAATCCTTTAAGTTGGCTCCCCGATCCCAGGTGGGCCCAGGAACACCATAGCCAGAGGCCCCGACTCCTGAATTATTTTCTATTAAAGAAAGGAAATCACTGTTTTCTTGATGAATCAAACTGCAGGAAGATCCTAAATATCTTAGAATACTCCTTTTTTTTTTTTTTTTGTGGGCAGCACTGGTGCCACAATGCTCACTTGTCCTGCCTTTTTGAACCATCTTCCCTACCCCAGGGCCACAGACTTCTCTGTGATTGGAAAACCAAGGTTTTCATTACTTGGAAAGGAGTCCAAAATGTCCATGACTTTCTTGAAAAGTAATAGATGGCTGCAGTATTGGTCTACATTGCAAATTCCAGGGCTAGTATGCAGGGGAAAGCTATTTCACTAGTGACGGACAATCTAGCATACATATCATATATACTTATTTTTCAGCTTGATACATATGTATTAACTGATTAAATGATTAAAACGTTTCTTTGCTATGACCCTCAAAAGAAGTTAACTGCTAGTACTGGTGCTGGAAATAAAGAGAAGGTGTAACAGAAATGAATCTTGTTGTGAGAGCAGAGTAACTAAAAATAGCAGCTATCATTGACTGAGTATTAACTCTAATGTTACATGCATTTCTTTTTCATGTACTCCACAGAACAATCTTATGAGGTCAATATTACTGTTATTCCCAAATCATAAACACTGGATCTGATATTTAAGTAATCTGACCAATATTCTAGTTACTCTACCCTACAATGGACATCCCAATAAAAGTTTTGTCTATATCAAAGAGTGAAAAAGAAATTCAGCAATGGGTTGGATCCATAAAATAATCTAGATTATAATTGGTAGAAATAAGTTAAAAACAAGAAAGGGCAACTCATAAGACCCTTTAACTAAATGTTCCAGCCTGTGTAAAATCAATTCAGAGATAACAATTTAGTAAAAGCTAATGATACCAAAGAATTATGCTATACCACACTTTATAAGAGAAATTAAACAATCTGTTTGTATTTTATGAAAATATTTATGAATTTGGGTTGTCTCTTTTAACATGCCTTAACATCAAAAATTTACTATAGTTAACACGAAAAAGGAGAAAGATGATGACTAAATATATTTTATTTTCTGTCATGTAGACACATTTCAAGTTCCTTACCTGCCTTAAGAGCCAGATGTGGAGGAAGAGGTCCTCCCATGGTTGTTAGTAAACTTCCACCAGTATCTGTTGTGGCGTCAGGAGTATCAGGTGGAGGGGGTGCTACCTACAAGAGAAAAAGTCAAGGCAATGTCAATGCTTTTTGCCTTCATGGAGACTAGTAAATTCAATCTTTCAATACTTAAACAAGGCCTACATGTCATACCTCCTCTCTGCACAATATTAACATTGATGTTTTTAGTGATTATAAAATTATTTAGCTCTCATTTCAGGCAGAAAAGAGCAGAAAAAATTATTCGTAATTCCCCATTTGATACGTATATTTGAGATCTATATATATTTCACACTCATATTTTGCATACTATGTATTATAAATTATACCATATATAATATGCACACAAATATAATTATTCCAAAAAAAGTGGGGTCAGTTTATACTGCATAGTAATCTACATTTTCCACTCAATAGCTTCATGAACACATTCAAGATTCAACAAATATTTCTTAGGCACCTTCTACATGCTAGACATTCTTCTGGATGCCTGGGGACACAAAAGTAAACAAAATAGATGGACGTTCTGTCCTCCCAGAGCTTTCTTCTAAGAATTCTAATAAAAACTAGACAATAAATACATACATAATATGTCAAGTGCTGATGAACATGAGAGAAAAATAAACCAGGTGAGAAAAATAGGGACTGTGAGAGATCCCAATTTTTAAAAAGTGACCAGGGATCATGAGGTACATTTGAAAGGAGGCTGAAGCAGGTGTGGAGTCACCAAGAGCATATCTGGGGAAAGAGCATTCCAGAGGGAACATCAAGCTCCATCTTCTACCTCTTTAAATATTGATCTATATCAATTTTTAATGACTTATTACTCCACTGTGTGGACCTTCTACACATAATTTACTCAACCAATACCATGTTTATGGACATTTAGATTGTAGCCAATCTGATTTTTAAAATAATTTTTATTTTTAAAGGAGCTTTAGATCACATAAATGTCACATAAAAAATATAAGGGATTCCCATATGCCCCACTGCCTCCCCCTCCCACACCTTCCCACATCATCAACATCCCTCATTAGTGTGGTACATGTGTCACAATTGATGAACACACATTGAAGCACTGCTACCAATCATAGACTACAGTTTATACTATAGTTTATACTCTGTCCAGCACAACCCTGCAGGTTATGACAAAATATACAATGGTCTGTATCTGACATTGCAAGTTCATGCAGGACAAATCCAAGGTCCCAAAAATGCCCCCATCTTATACCTATTCATTCCTCTCCCATCCCTCAGAATCTCTGGTGGCCACTGCCTTTATATCAATGATAAAGAGTTCTTCCATTGCTAGAATAATAAGTCTACAGTAGAATAATAATAAGTCTACTTTAGTCCATTGTTCATTCCCCAGTCTTGAGGATTTGGGGATGGTGATGCCCACTCTGCTTCTCATTGACAGGGAACTTAGATCCCATTGGGGCAGATGGATGGAACCATCTTCATCTTGCTTGCAGTTGCAGATACTCTCTGGTCCTTGGGATGGGTTTTGTCCATCATCATTTCCTTGTTAGTTGTCCTGGGTGAATCCAATGAACTGGAGAGTAGGTGGTACAACTCTGCTGAAATTTAGGGCTCAACTGGCACATGACAGACCAAAGATTTAAGTCTCTGGGACATATATTTATCAAGTATAGTGCTAATTATAGGTTCAAATAAAAGGGGCAGAAGAGCCATGTGTAGAGAACCTATAAATGAGTCTAACTCTGTTACAATGGTGAGCATAAATTCCAAAGTAAGGACCAGTGACAGGGTGTCACCAAATTCCTGAGCTGTGTGCCCAGCTTATAGTTTCTGGATGTCTTCAGAGCCCTCAGGAGCCCCACTGTTTGAGGCACAGTTTACTGTGGCAGTCAATGTGATCCTGCTGAGACTTGCATAAGCATAACCTTTGGAATGATCTCCCAACTGACTTTGAAATCTCTTAGCCATAAAAACTGATTTGTATTTACCATTTCCCCTTTTTGGTCAAGGTCTGTTTCCAGATGCATTGCTAGTTGGCGCTTGGTAATAATCCCTCGGTGCCAGGGAGGTGTGGCCAATTTTAAACAATTTATAAATAAACACTGCCATAAACATCTTTGTACTCTTTTTTTCCCTTTAGGAAAAATTCATGAAAGTGGAATTCCTGGGTCAAAAGGAGTCAATCTTTTAAAAGCACTATACTACTCTACAAAAAAGTTGTTAGCTTACATACTCCCACCAGCACTATCCATGAGGACCCATTTCCCCACAATCTTTCTAATTCTGGGACGCAGAGCATGTTTTTTGTTTTACAACTTTACCAATCTTAGCTTGTTGTTGTTGTTGTGTTTTAAATTTACATTTTCTTTGCTCATTACTCTATCCGGATATTTATTGTTCTTACTAATTTCTAAGAATTTTTAATATTTTAGTGCTATTTACTTGCCATGTAAGTCATTTTTGTTTGTCCTTTTCTGCTAAGCTTTAATGGTGTTTACTGCCCTGGAAGGGTGTTTTTTGGTTTTGTTTTGTTTCAGAAGTCAAATCTATAGTTTCTGCCTTTGGTGGCATCCATAAAATGGCATTTCCTATCCTAAGATCTGTTCTACATTATATTCTAATACTTTTTGGTTTCTTTTTTATTTTGGAGCCAATATAACGCAACTTAGTTACTGTAATGAGAAAATTTAAATTCTTATTAATATGTGGTAGTACTTTTAACTTTTTCAAATTCTTCTTGGTTATTCTTTGACAACTATTTTACCTGATTAATTTTTGATCTAACATCTCAAGTTTAACGTCATTAAACTTACACAAGGACTTAAAGAGAACTGACTTCCCTGTAATAATGAACTGACATATTGCCAAGAGTGAAACCTTGGGGGCGGATGTGGCTCAAATGGTTGGGCGTCCGTCTGCCATATGGAGGGACCTGGGTTCGATCCCCGGGACCTCCCGGTAAAATAAAAATATATATATAGAAGGCGCATGGGCTGCCAGGCCCTGTGTGCTGGGAGCCGCCAGGCCCCGGGAGCCAGGCAGCAAGATGATGATGTAAAAGGAGAGAGACAAGACGAGATGCTCCGAAAGCTCCGAAAACCAGGAGCCGAGGTGGCGCAGATGGCTAGAACACCTCTCTCCTACATCGGAGGTCTTCAGGATCGAATCCTGGTGAAGACTGGAGGAGGAGGATGAGAAGAGATGAAACAGACACAGAGAATTGCCCAGCGAACAGACACAAAAACAGCAAATGGGGAAGGGGGCGTTTAAAATGGATCAAGTAAATAAATAAATCTT
>JAQZBX010072200.1:0-15106 GCA_029593785.1 Cabassous unicinctus | reverse complement strand
CAGAGTCAGACTCAAATAAGTCCTCCCTGCACATGGTCCCTTAGTCCCTTCTATTCAAACCTATATGTGATGCTTGAGTTTTTAAGTGTACCTCCAGAGACTGGAGCCTCTGGCCTACCTATGTGCCAGCTGTGCCTGCAATCTCGGTGCACCTGCAACCCCTATCCTATAGCTCAATGGACTCATCCAAGTCACCTGGTGAGGAGATGCCTATGGGCAACGGCCATCCCAGGGAACGGAGGGGGCCTGCAGCTGCAGGCAGGATAATCCCATCCACCGTATCCATGGAATATAAACCTTCTCTCACTTGGAGGTGGAGTGGACATCACCATCCCCAAACCCCCAGGACTGGGGGAAGAGCTATGGACTAGAATGGACTTGGTGGTGTTCTGTCGTATATTGTGATTCAAGCAATGGAAGAAATTGTAACAGTGAGGTGGAGACAGTGGTCACTGTACATTTTCGGGGCAGGGAGGGGAGAGGCAGTCGAAATACAGGGGTTTTTTGGGACTTGGGGGTGGTCATGAGTGGCATTGTGGCAACAGATGTAGGCCATTTTACATCAGCATATACCATGCAGAACTGTGTGGGAGAGAGGGTGGTCTATGATGTGAAATGCGGTCTATGCTTGGTGGCAAAACCCCAGGATGTGTATATCCATTATGGGTGATGTTCCACACTGATGAAGGATGTTGGTGTGGGATATTATGGGAGGTATGGGAGGGGGGGAACATGGGAAGCCTTGTAATTTCTGAGTAATAATTAGGTAATCTAAGCACCTTTAAAATATATATATATATAAAATAACATTTATTAAGAAAATACACATATATGCATATATATTTGTATATCATTTTACAAATATTGGTATGTACTGTGAAAAATCCTGATTTTTATGAACAATAAAAAAAAAAAGATATCAGGTTTAGCAAAACTCAATAGAAAAAAGGACAAAAGATATAAAAAAGCAATTCAAAGGAAATACAAGTCAAAAGACATGTGTACAGGCATATCTTAATTTATTGCACTTCACCTGATTGTACTTTGCAGATACTGCATTTCTTGCAAGTTGAAGTTCTGTCGCAGACCTACATCAAGCAAGTCTATTGGAGTCATTTTTCCAACAGCATGTGCTCACTTCATATCTCAGCATATTTTGGAATTCTCACAATATTTCAAACTTATTATTATATCTGTTATGGTGATCTTTGATCAGTGATCTTTATTGTTACTATTGTAATTGTTTTGGGGTGCCATGAACCACACCTAGATAGACAATGAACCAAATCAATAAACGTTTGTTCTGACTGCTCCACTCATCAGTTCCGGCTCCCAACTTTCTACCTCTCCTCAGGCCTCCCTATTCCCTGAGACACAACAATATTGAAATTAGGCCAATTAATAACCCTACAATGGCCTCTAAGTGTTCAAGTGAAAGAAAATATACATGTACCTCACTTCAAATCAAAAGCTAGAAATGATTAAGCTTAGTGAAGAAGGCATGAGGAATAGGCTGAAAGCTAGGCCTCTTCTGCCAAACAGCCAAGCTATAAATGTAAAGGAAAAGTTCTTGAAGGAAATTTAAAGTTCTACTCCAGCGAACACTCAAATGATAAGAAAGTAAAACAGGCTTATTGTTGATATGGACAAAGTTTGAGTGGTATGGATAGAAGATCAAACCAGCCACAACATGCCCTTAAGCCAAAGCCTAATCCAGAAAAAGGCCCTAACTCTTCAATTCTATGAAGGCTGAGAATGGTGAAGCTGCTGCAGGAGAAGCTAGCAGAGGTTGTTTCATGAGGTTTAAGGAAAGAAGCTGTCACCATAACATATAAGGGCAAGGAGAAGCAGCAAGTGCTGATGTAGAAGCTGCAGAAGGTATCCAGAAGATCTAGCTAAGATAATTGATAAGGGTGGCTAAATTAATAGATTTTTACTGGAAGAAATAGCCTTCTATGGGAAGAAAATGCCATGCTAGGACTTTCACAACTAGAAAGGAAAAATCAGTGCCTCACTTCAAAGCTTCAAAGGACAGCCTGACTATCTTAAGGGATAATGCAACTGGCAACTTAAGTTGAAGCCAGTGCTCATTTATCATTCTGAAAATCCTAGGGCCCTTAAGAATAATGCTAAATCTACCCTGCCTGTGCTCTATAAATGAACAACCAACCCTGGATGACAGCACAACTGTTCACATCATGGTTTATCAAATATTTTAAGCCCACTGTTGAAGACCTACTGCTCAGAAGAAAAGATCCCTTTCAAAATATTACTGCTCATTGACAATGCACCGGGTCACCTGAGAGCTCTGATGGAGATGTATAATGAGATTAATGTTTTCATGCTTGCTAACACAACATCCATTCTGCAGCCCATGGATCAAGGAGTCAATTCAACTTTGAAGTCTTATTATTTAAGAAGCATTTCCTAAGGCTACAGCTGCCAGATAGTGATTCCTCTGAAGGATCTGGACAAAGTCAATTGAAAATCTTCTGGAAAGGATTCACCATTCTAGATGCCATTGAGAGCATTCGTGATTCATGGGAGGAAGCGAAAATAGCAACATTAGCAGGAGTTTGGAACCAAACTCATTCCAACCCTCGTGGATGACTTTGAGGGGTTCAAGACTTCAGTGAAGGAAATAACTGCAGATGTGGTAGATATAGCAAGAGAACTAGAATTAGAAATGGAGCCTGAAGATGTGACTGACTAGCTGCAACCTTGTGATAAAACTTTAATGGGTGAGGAGTTGCTTCTTACGGATGAACAAAGAAAGTAGTTTCTTGAGATGGAATCTACTCCTAGTGAAGATGCTGTGAACACTGTTGAAATGACAACAAAGGATTTAGACTATTACATAAATTTAGATGATACAGCAGCAGCAGGGTTTGAGAGGCTTGACCCTACAAATTTGAAAGTTCTACCGTGGAAAATATACTAGAGAAATCTGTCATGAAAGGAAGAGTCAATCGATGCAACAAACTTCATTGTTGTCTTATTTTAAGAAATTGCCACAGCCACCCTAACCTTCAGCAATCACCACCCTGATCAATCAGCAGCCATCAACATGGAGGCAAGACTCTCCACCAGCAAAAAGATTACAACTCATTGAAGGCTTAGATGATGGTTAGCATTTTTAGCAACAAAGAATTTTTAAATTAAAGTATAAACATTTTTCTTAGACATATGCTATTGCATACCTACAGACTACAGTATAACATAAACATAGCTTTTATATGCTCTAGGAAACCAAAAAATGTGTCTTGACTTGCTTTATTGTCATATTCGCTTTATTATGGTGGTCTGGAATTAAGCCAACAATATCTCCAAAGTATGCCTGTATTTTAAAAAGGTTCTCAGCCCCACTGATAAGGAAAATGCAAATTAAATTACAGTAAAAAGTAAACAGCAACACCACACAAATAAATAGTAAGATGACATTTTACACCAATCAGAACAGCAAAAAAGTAGAACAATACCAAATGATGAAAAGGAATAAAGCAACTAGAACTCATACACTAGAGTAAAAAGTACAATCACTTTGGAGAACAAGGCTAAAGATGAGTGCAGCAATTTGGCAGTTTGATATACTTATGAATTCCAAAAATAGATATTGGATTATGCTTGTAAACTGGTCTGTTCATCTGGGCATGATTAAGTTATGATTAGAGCTTTCATTGGGCCAGTCAGTAGGGTTTTGAGCCCCACCCCTTGGTGGGTGGGGTCTCAAAGATAAAAGACATGGCAAAGGACAGAGTTGGAATTTTTTGAGTTGGAGTTCTGATGTGGAGTTTTGATGCTGGAGCCCAGGGAAGTAAGCCCACAGAGGAGCTTGGTCATGAGGAAGAAGAGAAGGCTCCAGGAAAAAGACAAGCCGTTCACTTGATAGTCTACAGCTGGCCTTGTGGAGTGAAGCAAGCCTGAGCCCGGAGAGAGGCAAACCCCTGGAAGAGAGAAACCCAGGAAGACTGAACCCTGGCAGACGTCGGTAGCCATCTTGCTCCAACACGTGGCAATAGACATTGGTAAGGGAAGTAACTTATGCTTTATGGCCTGGTAACTGTGGGCTTCTACCCCAAATAAATACCCTTTATAAAAACCAACCGATTTCTGGTATTTTGCATCAGCACCCCTTTGGCTGAATAATACAATGAGTATACTCTGTAATCCATCAATTCTTCTCCCAGGCATATATCCTACCTAGAGAAGCTCTTATACAAGTACAAGGAAACAGGTAAAGGAATGTTCACTGCAGCACTGTTTATAGTAAAATTTTGAAATAATTTTTCTGTGTAGTTTCATACAACACAATGCACAAAATAAAAGAAGTGTGATTCCAAGGCCCTGGAAGAGGCCTAGCAAAGTGCTCACATGGTCGTATGGTTGTGTAAAATTTGCAAAAGTAAGATATTATTATACCCATATTTTTAAAGAGGGTCCCTAAAAGTATATGGGCTCTGAAGGGTGAGAATTGGGAGTTACTATTTAATGGGTACAGAGCTTCTGTTTAGGCAGCTGAAAAAAATTTGGTAATGGGTGGGGTCATGGGATCACAATATTGTGAATGTAATTAACATCACTGAATTGTACACATGATAGTGCTTAAAATGGGAAATTGTGTTGTATATATGTTACCACAATAAAAATTTTTTTAAAAAATACAAGTGTGGTTTAACTATAATCATCATATATTTATGTACCATGAACAAGAAAAAAACACCAATTATAAGTGCTATCACTGATTTTCAGATGCATTTCAATTTTAAAGATGTTAAAATGTGAAAAAAAAGTACATGTAAGAATTGATGAAGTGCAGCAAAATGAATTATCTGGAACTACATATATCAACATGGATAAATCTCAAAACAAAAATGTAGACTAGAAAAAAAGATGCAGAAGAGCATGTACCATTTATAATAAGGTTAACAGCAAACAAAATTGTACCATGTGTTTTTAGATATATTAAATATGTGGAAAAAGTATTAAAACATGCATGGAAACGATAAATACACCGGGAAGAAAGGGAAAGGGGTTGGGGAGGGACTTCAACTTTTATTTTGCAAACTGAATGATAGCAGTTCCACAGAAATTTATTTTATTATTCCCTGTAATTTCAAACCTTGAATTTATATTATCCACCACAGAAAAGGAATACCTCTTTAAATTTTTTTTTTAAATAGAAAAATATAACTGAAAAGGTTTTGTTAATGAATGGTAGCACAACATAGTAAATGTTATTAATGCCACTCAATTTTGTACACTTAAAAATAGCAAAAACAGCAAAATTTTATGCCATATATATTTTCATCCACAATAAAAATAAATTTTAAAAAACCATGTTAATTATATTTTATTAACATATCTATTCAGCCATATTCTACTTCATCTATTTTCTTTCAATTCAAATCAAGTTAAGACATTTAGGAGCAGGAAGATTCAAAGGAAGAAAACGTGTTTTTCATCAATGAGCTTCTCCTAGCAAGAGGCAAACAAATATACACACATAATTACATCACTGATGAGGACAGTAATATAAGGCTATACAAGGCAGAGAAGTAGCAAAAAAAATAGGGGATGGGTAATGTGGGCTCTAAAGAAACACAAAAGGATTCAAAGAAAAGATAACTTGATAGCTAAGTTTTAAAGATGATAAGAAGGAATCTGCTATGTAGGGGTAGGAGGACATACCATACAATGAAAACAAATAGCATATATAAAGGCAGAGACTACTGAAGAAACCGGGCACATTAGTTTTATTTGACCAGAATAAGGGCCCACAAATTACAGTTGGCCAAATCCGGCCCAGCCTGTTTTTGTATGGTCTACAAGCTAAGCATGGTTTTTAGATTTTCAAAGGGTTGTTTTAAAAAAAAAAAAAGTGACAGAGACCATATGTGGCCTGCAAAGCCTAAAATATTTACTATCTAGCTCTTGACAGAAAAGTTTGCTGACCTCTACACTCGTACGTACTTCAAATACCCGTGAAGAGGGCAGCTGCAGAAAAAGATGAACCTGGAGGAAAAAGACAACTTTTTTTTTTCTTTTTTACCGGGAGGTCCCGGGGATCAAACCCAGGTCCCTCCATATGGGAGAGGGATGCCCAACCATTTGAGCCACAGCCGCCCCCCAAAGACAACTTTAAAAAGAACAAAAGAAAGAGAATAGACCGTGAAGAACTTTGATTTCTATACTAAGGGGCCTCTGAAGGGCTCTACACAGAAAAGCAATATAATCATATTTGTGTTTTAGAAAGATCACTCTGTCAAATTTATGAAGGAGAAACTGGAAAGGAACAAGAATGGAAGCAACAGTTGGAAGTCTATGGCTATAGTACAGATAACAGTTGGTTAGGGACTGAGCAAAGGCAGCTCCAAGGGAATAAAGTCAAGACTACGATTATCAGGAAGCAGGTGTGGCTCAGTGGATGGAGCCCCCGTTTACCATATGGGAGGCCCAGGTTCGCTTCCCGGCGCCTCCTTGTGAGGGCAGGCCGGCTCGCGCGGCGCCGTGGGCTGATGCGGCAAGACCTCACAGCAAGGGGGAGATAAGCGGACACAGAGAAGACACGCAGCGAATGGACACAGCAGCACAAGCAGCAAGGGGGGGATAAATAAAATAAAATAAATAAATCTTTAAAAAAAAAAGACTACGATTATCAATAGCTAGCTAGCTACCTATAAGGAAGAATCACAGAACTTGGTGAGGAGTGAAGAAAGGGAGGAATTGACATAACCATGTTTCTGGCTTGAAAAACTGAGAGCCAAATGATTATAGGAAATACCAGAAAGAAAAGGAGAATTGAGGGGGAAAGCTGAATTCAATTTTAGACAAATTGAATTTGAGGTGCATTGTGACTTAGCCTGAGTTCCTGTTAATGTAGAACCTTAAAGAAGGGCCTTCATGCAGTTAATTTACTTGGGAAGTAATCCCGGGGGCGGGAGGGGGTGGGAGGGCAGGAATGACAGACATGGGGAGTAAGTCAAGGAAAGAGGGAAAGCCAATTAATAAATGTAAAGGAATAATGAAATTAAAAATTCACCTTTGGCAACTATGATCATAATTGATTCAGACAAGAATCATCAATGGATACCAAAAGCGAGGGAAAGTTTGAAGATTAATAGGTATTACTGTTTGAAGACAATTCTCCAAGGGTCTCTCATGTTTCTAAGTCTTGCTTTGAAGATAATTCTCCATGAGTCTCTCATATTTGTAAGTCTTGCAAGCAGGGGCACTGACTGCCTTAGTTCTGGACTCTCTTCTCAAGAATATTTATGTAACAAATAGCCTTGGAAAATAGGAACAGTGTCTTCCTCCTGAGCAAAGGGCAGGCTGTTTACTATCCAGCACAAAAACCCCCTGGAGCAAAGGTCACACAGCCTTACACCCATTATAAAAGATTCACATTTCCTAAGCCTGGGGTTTCTTTCCTAAAATGCAAATCTTTTTGTGCATGTGTGTCACCTGGCCCTGTTGGCATCATTCTGTGGGAACTGAGTTGCGGAAATCAGTGCAAATACTGACACAATGGCTATTGCTGTTGCCATGAGTAAGAAACTTCTTTATCTCTGTGTTAGTTCCCAGCTGCTAAAACAAATACCATTAGAGACTGTTGGTTTACACAACAGAAATGTACTGGCTCACAGTTTTGAGGTGTCAGCAAGGTGATGCTTTCTCTCCCTTAAGGAAGACTGTGATGCACTGGGGCTGGCTGACTGCAATCCTTGGTCCTTGGCTTTTCTGTCACAAGGCAATGCACATGAAGGTGGCTTCTCCTTTCTTTTCCGGGTTCTGTTGACTTCTGGCTGTGGGCCTGGACTTCTCTTTCTCTGACTTTCATTCTACTTATAAAGGGCTCCAGTAATCAGTATTAAAGCCCAACCTGATTCTGCTGGACCACACCTTAACTGAATTAACACCTTGAAGAGATCTTATTTATAATGGGTCCACACCTCCTAGTTTGCGACCAAGACCAAGAACATGTCCAAACTGGGGTACACAATTCAACCCACCACAGTCTCTGACCCAGATATCTAGTACCTTCTGCCAAGGCTGCTCTTTCTTTTTGTTTTTGTATTTTAACTTCATTTCAACGTAAAAAAAAAAAAGTAACAGTCAAAAGGCAGCTTAACAAATTATGAAAGCATTCACTTAAAAAACTCTGTCCAGGCACATTTATCTTATTTAATCCTAAACAAACTCAATTGTTTCTCCAGTGTTCCCAAAAGATGCTGCTCTTCAAAGGTCACTTATTTGTGAATGAACTGTTGGTTATCTTAGGCATGGCCCAGAGCACCTAACACCTAGAACACTGAGGGATAATCTACCAACTTTAATAAAAAGTATTAATAAGCAGTGAGGGGAAATTTTCTCATTAAAAAGTATTACTTGAGTCACAACTGCTTGTGATTCAAGCAGTTGAGCGCCCACCTCCCACATGGGAGTTCCTGTGTTTGGTTCCCAGTGCCTCCTAAAGAAAAAACAGACAATGAGCAAACAATGAGCAAAAACAATGTGCAAACAGACAAGGGAGCCATCTCAAGGGGGGAGGGATGAAGAGAATCAATAAACTAGCACTTGAAAAAAAAAAAAAAAAACTCAGGGAAGCTGATATGGCTCAGTGGTTGAGCACTAGCTTCCCACATACAAGGTCCCATGTTCAATCTCCAGCCCCCAGTACCTCAAAAAAAAAAAAAAAGTAGTGCTTAATTCATTCTTTGGAGTTTATGGTCATTATGTAATTTCTTCAATCAGCTGAAACTAAAAGTAGAATTTCATGTAATCCAACAAATTTTTTGACAATAAAAAGGACTCTTCATTCTTGAAAAGACAGAGAACCACGATTCTAGTCTATACAAGACTCTATGGATAGAAATTAGAAAATGGAACTACATAACCAGCAATAAGAATTTCTATACACACTGTTCATTTCTCAATCATTTTGTTTAAAGTGCCTATTTATAAAAAACAAAATAACATGTCTTCTTAGGAACAAAAGGCAGGATACATTAGAAAATAAGTTTTTTGTTTGTTTGTTTTTAAAGTTTATTTTTTCTGTCAGTATAACATTTTGAGGAAAATAAGTTTTTAGTGTGAGTAAATGAGTTTAACTGTTCACTTAACAGTTGGTTACTTAAGTCTCAATATTTTAAATACCTATATCACTAACAGGCTCTTTTACCAGTATTTTATCCAAGAAAATACTTAAACACTAAAACATTTCACACAGAAATAAACATTTTCACATAAATGAACTACCACATATTGTAAAGCTTCTACACTAAATCTGCTGTCTGAGTTGCCTACCAAAACATTTATCTGAAAATACTAAAGTCTTGGGTATTTTCCAGCAGTATTGTGAACAAAGCATCTAGAGAATGTGTTGACTATAACACAAATCAGCATGTTAAATAACAAGCTTCATCTGACTTTGCAAAATGTTCCAACTTTTGAAACAGAAAATGACCTGTTAGACATTTCAAAGCTGCTAGAAATCACCCAGCCAACAGCGCAAATCTGTATTTTTGAAGGGCTAGAAAAGTTAATTCAAAATGGTACATAAGGACTACACTTACTAACATGTGTAATTTTCTAGATTTTTTTAAAACTATATAAAATAAAAAATCAGAAACAGAAATACTGACAGGCAGGTTGACCAAAAAGTTCATTATCTGATGCTTTCTCTCTCTTGAAGTAAACTTTAAGATTAACAATTCAAATCTAGTTTATAAAAAGAATTACCATGAAACTTATTTCTTATAAGAGTTCATGTAACTAACTTTCAGGCAATGACAAACACTAAATATTAAAGATTAGGAAGGCAAAGATCAAATGATTCTTACCAGAAGACCTCCTAACCTAATCTGCCTCCAAACAACTCAAATCAACAAATAAAGTTGGATCCTACATTAATATTGATCAAATGCCCACTGCTAACACTGCAATATAAAGGAAAAAGAAATTCTGCTGATAAATATGATTTTTATAAGAGATTATTCAAAATCTAAATGAGCATCTATAGAATCAAAGATCAAGTTCCACAAAACTTTTCAAAATTATTAGCTATCCTAAACAATCTTAAGACTCTCATTTCTTATTTCCAATAGTACAAAGTTCTACATTCATATACGAATATAATGTATATCACAAGAATTAAAATTCAAAAGACCAGTGAAGAATAGTGGCTGTCCCCCAATATCCTCCCCCAACACACATAACACAGTTTTACATTTGGAGGAATTGAAAAGACAAATATTTATAATTGCATAAGCTTGATTATAGTACTTTTGGTTTTGAAGACTATGAAAGTCATTTTGAGGTTTAAAAAATGTAATAAAAAAGTCACCTATTTTTCCTTTCCAAATTATGTTAAGATCCTATATGGTCCTGATTGATCTACACTGCTGTATTCAAAGCTGGTTTTTTTAATATTATTATTATTATTTCTATAATTATGCTCTCTCTCCTCTCTACTCATATTTCAGTAGCCAGCTATGCCATTTTTTAGGAATTTGGTGAAGTACCTTTAACAATCTTTTGTTTTAAAAATACTCTTTTAAATTTCAAAGTTAGGGAAGCGGGTGTGGCTCAATGGATAAAGCTCCCGTTTACCGTGTGGGAGGCCCCGGATTCGCTTCCCGGGGCCTCCTTGTGAGAGCAGGCCGGCCCGCGGCGCAGTGGGCTGATGCAGCAGGACCTCACAGCAAGGGGGAGATAAGCAGACACGGAAGAAACACACAGCGAATGGACACAGTAAAACACAAGCAGCAAGGGGGGGATAAATAAATAAATAAATATTTTTAAAAAAATTTTTTTTTCAAAGTTAAACTTATCACATATGTCTTGTCAATTGAGATGGCCATTTGCAATGGCTTCAGGAGATTGAGTGCTTCAGAAAACTTTCAATGGTATCAAATCAGAAAACACAGGAGGAATAGAAATGAGAATGAGGTAAGAAAAATAAAGATCTCTTTTTATTCTCATCACAAATTTGAGGAAAGGGATGGGGCAGAGATTTACAACAGGTCTCCTTAGGAAATCCAGAAAAAGGTGAATGAGAATAACCTAAGTCACAAAGACCTAAAGAGGAAAACAACTTCTCAAAACAGTACCCTAGAAAGAAAGGACACTGAATTCTTAGAAATCTATTAAAACTGTTTCTGTTTGGCTCTACATCTAATTATTAACTTTTTAAAGGAACATATTGTTGGCTTGCTTGAGGTAAGCTGTGCACTAAAACTCTGCAGTTTCATATGGACTTAATAAGGGTCACAACATAAATTATTTCTTTCATCTATCCCAAGCGCCACAGAAAAACTGAGAAATGTTTTTACATTAGTATAAAAAACCACACTGCCAATACATAGTACTATAAAATTATGTGTATCAGAATTATAATAAGAAAATTTCATTTCTCCAGATTTACCCAGCAGAAAAGAATTTTTAAGTGCCATCAACATATAAAAAGACAAAAGGATGACTAAGAAAATTGAAGTTGCATAAGTAATTAATAGTTAAGATATTTTAAGGTTAAAAATTAATGCTAACCATTGATTCTATGGAACAAAATTTTTTAAAATTATAAATCATTTGACTGAAAATGGCTGCAAAAAAAGTTAGTTTACTAATGAGAAATTCAGATAGCAACTAAAAATTTCTTATTGGCCAAAACTGACCTCATCCCATTTTTCAGGCATTTGCACAAGAAGTCTACACAGAAACTCAGATGTGAAAATAATAATTACATATTAATTATACATGATGAATATGCCATTACTATATAAAAATGTCTATTTACCATATTAACACTTAAAATGTTATGTATTCATAGAAACCTTGCAAATGGAATAAAGTTATTATTACCTAGAACCAGACTGCTAGAAACAGTAGACTAGATTAATATGTGAAATTTAACATATTTTGCTATAAAACCTGAAAATACATGGTTCACTTCAGGAAGAATTTCAGCATAGCAATCATTTTTAAATTATTCAATTACTATAAAATTACAAAATATCAGGAAAAAGAGACGATTTCCTTCCAGACATTTCATGTATATTTGTTTTATTACATACTAACAATCATAATATATGTGTAACTTGATATGCTAATTTTCCTCTTATAGGATATTTTAACCATTATTTTGGATAGCAGCACAAAATTCCACTATACATGCATATCATAATTTAACTTGCTAGACCACTTTTTTCCCCATTTTTTTCACTATTCATATAAAGTTGCAATGAACATTTTCATGTAAGTAGCTTTTTTTTGTACACATTCTTAATTTTCTTTAATGGATTTTCAGAAATGGAACTTGATAAATACTGCCAAATTTTGCTTTGCAAAATATAGGTGTACTTTTTTTTTTTAATGTCACCACAAGAAACAAATATTTTAAGATTTAAAGTTTCAAACACAAACTACAATAGAAATGAAACTACAGTAGAAATTAGAATAGCAGAGAATACAGAAAACAGAACAGATATGGAAATAAGATAATTCAGTTTGAGGTACCTGTGAGGGAAAAATATGGAGATGTTCAATAAGCAGTCAAAATATGAGTTGAGAGCTCAGAATGAGTAGTGTAAGATAGTGTCCATCAGGCAGTCTAGGGGATATAAAAACCAGTAAGGCATGGTCCCTGACCTGAAGGAACAGTTCAGATGCTAGTGTATGTATGCATGTATATATATATATGTACATATATATATAATATAAATGTAATCTTGCCCTAAAATATAGTTGATTTCTAATAGGTTATGAATTAAACGATTTCATTTTCTTCCAATCAGATTAATTTCAAACTGGAGACACCTTCAGATGTGAGATACTTTTAAAAGAGAGTTTTCAAGTTGTCTCAACAAAATAATTATACTATTTAACTAGTTAGTCTTGAAGGAAAAGTTTATCACAATAATAAAATTCAACAATTTTTGTTAATACTTTTATTTTTTGTTGTTCATATTTTTATGATTTTTTTTAAACATTACCATAAATATTAACACAACTTGAAGAAGCGGGACTCTTTCTGACATTTTCAATATTTAAATATTTCACACTTAACAAAATGAAATAAACAGTCTTAAGAAGCTTGAAGGTGGAAGTGGGAGTGGCTCAGTCGATAGAGCCCCCGTTCACCATATGGGAGGCCCCGGGTTCGCTTCCTGGGGCCTCCTTGTGAGGGCAGGCCAGCCCGCACGGCGTGAGGGGCTGATGCAGCGGGACCTCACAGCAAGGGGAAGATAAGCAGACACGGAGAAGACACACGGCGAATGGACACAGCAAGCACAAGCAGCAAGGGGGGAATAAATAAATAAATAAATCTTTAAAAAAAAAAAAAAGAAGCTTGAATGTACTATATTTAAATCATTACTCTTCTTAGGCAGTGTTTTCCAAACATATACCAACATAAAAAAAAATTTTTTTGGAGTACTTAACTACTTTCATCTATTATTTGCTCAAAGCAGGAACCATGTCTTATTCTCCTCTTTCATAGCACAGTAACTTGCACTTATAGATCATTCAAATATATACCAGAAAATATAGTTTTCATACAAATATTTTATCATCATAGCATATGCTATAAGATTTCAATTATTTGTGGCCGGAACCTGTGATCCAATTACAACAAAAGATTTAAAGCATACTAAAAGAGATTTAAAATCTATTATTTTTGGACCCAACACTATAAGTTTAAATTAAAATACAAAACTACAACCAATATAAGGCAAAGATACTTATACTGTTGCCACTCTGAAACTGTCTGATTATACATTGGCCTAAAACATGTTTTTGTTTTGTTTATTTTTAAAATAGCATCATAGATACAGGTTTAATAGTGGAATAACCTGTTATTTTCATTGTGATTTTTTGTCACCTTACCCTGTTTAATCTCAATAGAAACTGTAAGAAATTTTTTTTTTTTTTTTTTTTTTTTTTTTAATTTTACCGGGAGGTCCCGGGGTTCGAACCCGGGTCCCTCCATACGGGAAACAGATGCCCAACCATTTGAGCCACATCCATCCCCCTGTAATAAATTATATATTTAAAGCCCTCAGAAGTATATTAATTTAAATTTCACTTTGGAAGAAATGTCTTTAGAAAGTCAGGTTCAATTTTCAATATGTTATCACTCTATCTAACTTATTAACTATTTAAAACTGTAGCATTATATATCTAAAGTCGTATAGTTTACCAAACCTACAAGACTCTTTTTGCATTATTAAATAGATAACACACAGTTAAAACATATACAAATGAATTTTTTAGGGCTTTCAACAACTGTTCTTACAGGGTAGGAAACATTTTGTAAGTGAGTTATCTTCTGCAAATGTTTCAAAGTTTCCAATTTTTTTTTTAAATCAGCAAAATAGTTTGCATAATTTATGAATAATAGGCAACAGGGGAAAGTATAAAGAATTTGGAGTTAATATAAATGTTTTTAGCAAATCAAATACTTTTTTTAAAAATTTCCAAAATGGCATAATTGGCTAGTCAAATACAGCCAAGATTTATGTTTTCTCTCAAATCTTAAAGAAAATTTTCTTGATAGGCCATATGTAATCAAACAGAACATAATAAATGACTACAAAATTTTAAAGGGGGGAGGGACTCAGTCTCTATTCATCTATTTATTTCAATACCTATCAAAACCTAAATAATTTTTCCAACTAAAATAGGTATCCCACAGCATAAACAATTATGCAAAATAAAAGGAATTATTTCTGACCAGCCCTGGCAATCCTTACTTTCAGTGTGACCAAGAATTATGCTAAAACCTCAGTCTTTCACAACTTACATCCTTACCTAATGAGAAAAGTACAGCTTAAAGGAGCAAAACTCCACTTTCCATTTATTCTTCTATAAATTAAATCTCCATTTAAATCCCCACTTCTTTTAAGTGTAATGTTTTTGTTTAAAAAAAAAAAAACTGACAAGGTTAGCATCAAAGAAAATACAATGTAAAACATATATATGGAAATTAATATATAATTATATTAATAACTACATAATTATTATATAATTATATATTAATATATACGTTTTTTTAAAGTGGCCTTTATCTCAGAAGATAAAATGGACTGTGTGACATATCAGAGAAGTATGG
>JAQZBX010072199.1:0-15113 GCA_029593785.1 Cabassous unicinctus | reverse complement strand
AAAAAAAAACAAAACTTTACAGATGTAAGGACATTTCAAGCACCATGTGTGAAACAAGCCCATATGAACTGACACAACAATATTACCTGTATAAATTAGGTTCATTTTCAGAATTTTTAAGGGAAATACTCATTTATATCTAATGTTGAACTCTCAGAATAAAGCTTAAGCTCCACTTGTCTTAATTATATATTTGCAAATATAAAAAAAAAATTAAACAAACTTGTCAGAATAATGAATTAATTTGATTCCTTGCAAACACAATGTCTCTTCATTTCAAATATAGAATAGTATGCAATACTGGAACATTGATCATTAATAGGGGATATTTTTCAGAAATTTATGCTTTCTTTTCTTTTAATAATATATATATATATTTATTTTTAAAAAATACTTAGATTACAAAAATGTTACACAAAAACTGTAGGGATTCCCATATGCCCCACCTCCCACCTATCCCACAACCTCCCACATAAACTTCCTTCACTAGAGTGGTACATCATCTACAATAGATATACACATCTTGCGGCCTTGCCACTAAGCATGGACCATAGCTCACATTGTAAACCACACTCTCTCCCACAGAGTTCTGCATATTATATGATGATATAAAATGGCCTATATCTGTCATTGCAATGCCACCCAGGATAATTCCCAAGTCCCAAAAAAGCCCCTGTATTAAAACTGTTTTCCCTCTCCCTGCCCCCAAGCATTCGGTGGCCACTGGCTCCACATCAATGCTGCAATTACCTCCATTGTGTGAATCCCAATATGTCTATAACAGAATACCAGCAAGTCCACTCCAGTCCACAGCACTTCCCCCAATCCTGAGGAGTCTGAGATGGTGATGTCCACTCCACCTCCAAGTGAGAGGGGACTTATATCCCATGAATAAGATGGATGGGATTATCCTGCCCACAACTGCAGATTCTCTCCATTCTCTGGGATGGCCATTGTCCATCATCATCTCCCCAACAAGTGTCTAGGGTGTGTCCATTGAGCTATAGAGTAGGAGTTGCAGCTCCACCAAGATTCCAGACCCAGCTGGCACATGAACAGCCCAAAGACTCTGGTCTCTGGAAGTACACCTACAAACTCTGGCACCACATATAGGTTTCAATAGAAGGGACAGATGGACCATGTGCTGGGAAGACATATTTGGGTCCAACTCCATCATTCTTAGGGGCAAGGATTCAAAAGAAGGGCCCACTGATAAGGCACAAAACTCTGGGGCTATCCACCCTGATATAGGACCTGGATGTCTCCAGAGCCCTCAGCTCTGTTTGGAGTGAAATCCACATTGGAAGCCTATGAGGTCCAACTGAGTTTTGCATAAGTGGTATGTCTGGAATGACCTCCGTACTCACTTTGAAGTCTCATAGCCATATGAACTCATTTTCCTTTACCTTTCCCCCTTTTATTCAAGGTCTTTTTCCAGTTGCATTACCTGTTGGCACTTGTTAGTAATTCCTCATTGCCAGGGATGCTCATCCCTGGGAGTCGTGTCCCATGACGGGAGGAAGGTTATGCATTCATATTCTGAGTTTGGCTTAGAGAGAGGCCACATTTGAGCAACAAGGAGGTTTTCAGGAGGCAACACTTAGACACCCCATAACAATAGGCTAAGTTTCAATTTCAAGAACAGAGACTCATCAATAACAAGAGCCCATCAGTGGATCATCCTCCTTTGCCAGACAGTGCCCCTGCACCGGGGGGACTTTTGCTACTCCCTTGGAGAATATGGCAGAGCTTTCCAGGATGGGAATTCAGTATTATCTCCTTTATTGAGTGATTCTCCACCTACTGTGACCATGCCCCATGAGCAATTGAACAATTTTATTCATACCTTTTATGTATGTTCAGGTGAATTTCCACCCATGCACCTCCCATCCCTGACACCCCTAACAACGATCATTTCCCACCCCAGTTTTAACCTTCTGTGATCCAAACCCTCTTTAAAGATGAAGCCAATACATTAGCCAAATACAATTAGTAGGAAAATGAAATAGTAATGGTGTTTAAATGTAAGAGATAAAATTCATGAGAACTTAAAAAAATAAAGTAAAATTAAATTAAAGGATTGGGTTATGCAAAAAAATGAGGAAAAATAAAAAAAAACACATTTTTTGACATTTTGTCTTTTATCACTGCAGTATCTGGTGTCCAGTCTGTACAATGCCACCTTCACCTTCTCACTCCCCAGAGTCTATTTTTCATTTAACTTTCAAAGAAGTTTTAGGTCACAGCAAAATCACACACAGAATAGAGGACACTCTCATATACCCCACCTCCTCCCCCTTTCTTCATCCCATATTAAAACCTTTTTTTATGTAGTTGGTAGCATTGTTATATCTGATATACAGATAGTGAAACATAGCTACTAAACATAGTCAATTACAATATGATTTACATTTTAGATAAAAGAATTTTTATAAATTTTGATGACATTTACCATGTCTTGTGTCCATCACTGTAAGGTAATGAAAAACATTTCCCCTGACAACTAAATACCCCCTGTTTGATCTATTCTGTTTCTCCTCCCCACCCTGAAGGCCCCCTGGCTTGACTCATTGGATGACAAGATTCATAGTTACATGCAACAAGAGGTCATGACACATTGGTTTGTCTTCCACTATTAGGAGCCACCCTTGCTCTTAACAGACACCCATCTGCCTATTTCTGAGGAAATTTGTCCTCCCAATGATGCAAGTCCATCTCCTTCTGGCTCATTGTGTGTGTCTCCACCCACTCATACAACACATTATGACAGGATGAACACTCACACACTCCCTAGAAGCCTGCTCCAGATGTACCCTGTCTTGAATGCCCCCCCAACCAACACCCTAAAGTAGTGACACTCCCTTGTCATATTGCCATAAGAGCATGCCCACCTCTGTACTTTCGAACTCATACCCAGAAATCCCAAGTGTTCACCTGGTTCTTCTCCCATCTCTCCCCTCAATATCCTGGGTATTCTAAACCACACTTCCCAATCTATCCACCTGTCAGCCTGCAACACCCAACCCAATATATCGCTACCCACCTGTCCTATCACTTTAATATAGGTTACGTCCATATAGGTGATGGCTCACAACTTCTCTACTCTTTCTTTTTCTTGTACACCTATCTTTCAAACAATAGTTCTCAGAGACTGTTCAATTTTTGTAATTCATATCAGTGAGGTCATGTACTGTTCATCCTTCAACGCCAGGCTTGCTTCACTCAACATAAGGTCTTCCAGATTCATCCATGTTATCCTATGTGTGAGCAATTATTCTTTCTTACAGCTGAGTAATATTCCATTGTATGTATGTGCTACATTTTGTTTATCCATTCATCTGTTGATGGGTTGTTTCCAACTTTTGGTAATAGTGAACAATGCCACTATGAACATTGGTGTGCATATATCTGTTCATGTCTTTGCTTTCAGTTCTTCTGGGTATATACACATAAGTGAGATTGCTGGATCATATGGAAGATCTATCGTCAGTTTTTTGAGGAACCACCAAACTGTCCTCGACAGTGGCTGGACAATTCCACAATCCCACAAGCAGTGGATGAGGGTTCCCATTCTTCCAAATCCTCTCCAACACTTATAGTCAGCTGATTTTTAATTGCCACCATTCTAATGGGTTTAAGATGGTATCTCATTGTAGTTTTGATCTGCATTTCTCTAATAGGGAGAGATGTCAAGCATTTTTTTCATGTGCTTTTTAGCCATTTGTATTTCTTCCTTGGAGAAGTGTCTTTTCAGGTCACTTGCCCATTTTTTAAATGGGTTGTTAGTCTTTATTTTTGAGGTGTAAGATTTCTTTATATATGCAGGAGATTAGGCTCCCATCAGATATATGGTTGCCAAATATTTTCTCCCATTCGGTAGGCTGCCTTTTTATTCTCTTGATAATATTCTTTGAGGTGCAAACGTTTTTAATTTTGAGGAATCCCATTTATCTATTTTTTCTTTTGTTGCTCATGCTTTGGTTATGAAGTTCATGAAACCATTAATTATTACAAGGTCCTATAGATGCTTCTCTACATTATCTTCAAAGGTATTTATGGTCTTGGCTCATATATTTAGATCTTTGATCCATCTTGAGTCCATTTTCATATAAGGTGTGAGATGGTGTTCCTCTTTCATTCTTTTGGATATGTATATCCAGTTCTCCAAGCACCACTTGTTGCAGAGGCCATTCTCTCCCAACTGAGTGGGCTTGGTGGTCTCGTTGAATATCAGATGACTGTATATGTGAGGATTTATATCACAACTCTCAATTTGGTCCCATTGTTCAATGTGTCTATCCATGTGCCAATGCCATGCGTTTTTCACCACTGTAGCTTTGTAGTATGTTTTAAAGTCAAGTAGTGTGATACTTCCAACTTCATTTTTCTTTTGCAATATGTCTTTGGTGATTCGGGGCCTCTTAACCTTCCAAATAAATTTTGTAGTTAGTTTTTCCAATTCCTGAAAAAATGCAGTGTTGATTTTTATTAAGATTGCATTAAATCTGTAGGTTAGTTTGGTTAGGATAGACATCTTGATGATGTTTTATGTTTCTATCCATGAACAGGGAATATTCTTCCATTTATTTAAGTTGTCTTTGATTTCCATTAACTGTGTTGTGTGGTTTTCTGTATATAACTTCTTTACATCTTTAGTTAAAGGTATTCCTAGATATTTGATTCTTTTAGTTACTATTGTAAATGGTATTTTTTTCTTGATTTCTACCTCAGATTACTCGTTATTGTTGTACAGAAATGTTATTGATTTTTGAGCATTGATCTTATAGCCTGTGATGTTACTGAACTCCTTTATAAGTTTTAGAAGCTTTGTTGTAGATTTCTCACGGCTTTCTATGTACAGGATCATGTCATCTGCAAATAATGAAAATTTTACTTCTTTTCCAATTTGGATGATTTTATATCTTTTCCTTGCCTCAGTGCTCGAGCAAGTACTTCTAAGACAATGTTAAATAATAGTGGTGATAGTGGGCATACTTGTCTTGCTCCTGATCTCAGAGGGAAGGCTTTTAGACTTTCACCATTGAAGATGATGTTAGCTTTGTGTTGTTCATATGTACCCTTTATCATGTTCAGAAAGTTTCCTTCTATTCCTATCTTTTGCAGTGTTTTTATCAGGAAAGGGTGCTGTATTTTGTCAAATGCTTTTTCTGTATCTATAGAGATGATCATGTGATTTTTTTCTTTCAATCTGTTTATGTGGTGTATTACATTGTTTGATTTTCTTATACTGAACATCCTTGGATACCCAGGATGAAACCCACTTGATCATGGTGTATAATTCTTTTGATATGTTGTTGAATGAAAATAGCATGTATTTTGTTGAGGATTTTAGCATCTAGGTTCATTAGAGACATTGGTCTGTAATTTTCCTTTCTTGTGGTAACTTTGTTTGGCTTTGGCATTAGGGTAATGTTGGCATCATAGAATGAGGTAGGCAATGTTCCTTCTATTTCTATTTTTTTGGAAGAGCTTAAGCAGGATTGGTGTTAGTTCTTTCTGGAATGTTTGGTGAATTCAGCTGTGAAGCCATCTGGTCCTGGGCTCTTCTTAGTTGGGAGATTTTTGATGATTGAGTCCGTCTCTTTAATTGAAATTGGAATGTTGAATTTATCAATTTCTTCTTTTGTCACTGTAGGCTGCTTGTGAGCTTCTAGGATTTTGTCCATTTCCTCTAAGTTATCATTCTTGTTGGCATATAATTTTTCAAATTATCCTCTTATGATAATCTTTATTTCGGTGGGGTGAGTAGTGATATCCCCTTCTTCATTCCTTTTTTTGTGTATTTGCATCTGCTCTCTGTTTTTCTTTGTTTTTCTGGCTAAGTGTTTGTCAATTTCATTGAACTTCTCAAAGAACCAGCTTTTGCTTTTGTTTATTTTTTCTAGTGCTTTCTTATTTTCTATTTCATTTAATTCTGCTCTATTCTTTGTTATTTCTTTCTTTCTAATTCCTTTGGGATTATTTTGTTGTTTTTCCAATTCCTCCAAGTGTGCAGTTAGGTCTTCAATTTTAGCTCTTTCTTCTTTTTTAATATATGCATTTATGGCTATGGTTTTCCCTCTCAGTTCAGCTCTGGCTGCATCCTATAAATTTTGATATGTTTTGTTGTCATTTTCACTCAATTCGAGGTAGTTACTGATTTCTTTTTTTTTCTTTCAGTACCTTCACTGTATCATACTACTGTCTTCTTGCCTTGACCCACTGTTTGTCTAAGAGTGTGTTGTTTTCATTCCTTTCTTTGTGCCTATTCTAGTTCTCTAGCCCTTAGTGATTTCCAATTTCATTCCATTGTGGTTAGGGAAGTTACTTTGTATAATCTCCATCTTTCTGAATTCATTGAGAGTTGTTCTGTGTCCTAGCATTTGGTGTATCTTGGAGTATGACCCATGTGCACTCGAGAAGAATGTATATTCCACTGTATTTGGGTGCAGCATTCTGTATATGTCTGTTAAGTCCAGGTCCTCTGATGTATTATTCAGAGTCTTTGCTTCCTTATTGATTCGTTGTCTAGACGTTCTGTCTAATGGTGATAATGGTTTATTAAAGTCCCCCACTATAATTGTAGAGGCATTTAAGTCTCCACTTACTTTTTCCAGTTTTTGCCTCATGTATTTTGAGGCACCCTGGTTAGATGCATAAATGTTTATGATTGTTCTCTCTTCTTGGAAGATTACCCCTTTTACTAATATATAGAGTCCATCTTTGTCTCTTACAGTAGTTTTGCATTTAAAGTTTATTTTGTCTGTATTAAGATAGCTGCTCCTGCCCTTTTTTGGTTATTTTTGCTTGTAAAACTGTATTACAGCCACTCACTTTCAGCCTCCTTGAATCCCTGGGTCGAAGGTGAGTTTCTTGTAGACAACATATAGATGGGTCATATTTCCTTATCCATTCTGCCAATCTGGGTCTCTTGACTGGTGAGTTTAATCCATTAACATTCAGTGTTATTACTCGCAACAAATTTCTTACATCAGCCATATTTTCTTTGGGTTTATGTATGTCTTATGTTGTGATTATTTATCTTTTTTGTTGTTGTTGTTCTTACACTCTCCTCCAAATTTCTCTCTCCTGTTTTTTCCTTTCAACATGTATAACTTTCTTTAGTATTTTTTGAAGTGCAGTTTTCTTATTGGCATATTCTCTTAATTTCTGTCTATCTGTGAATATTTTGAACTCTCCATCATTTTTGAATGCCAGCTTTGCTGGATAGAGATTTTATGACTGGAAATTTTTTTCTTTTAGTATTTTGACTAAGTCATACCACTGTCTTCTTGCCTTCATGGTTTCAGATGAGAAATCAGCACTTAATCTTATTGTGCTTCCCTTTTATGTGATGGTTCTCTTTTCTCATGCTGCCTTGAGTATTTTCTCTTTGTCTTGAGCATTGGACATTTTGATGATTATATGCTTTGGAGTACGCCTGTTGGTACTTATACTCTTTGGGGTATGCTGTGCTTCCTGGACACATACATCCATATCCCTCAATAGGATTGGGAAATTTTCAGCCATTATTTCCTTCAACACTCCCTCTGTTCCCTTTTCTTCTTTTCTCCTACTGGGATGCCTATAATGTGTACGTCGGTACATTTTGTGTTGTCGGTTAAATCCTTAAGTCCCTGCTGGATTTTTTCAATCTTTTTATCTATCTGTTCTACTATATGTTTGATTTCAGATGTACTGTCTTCCACATCACTAATTCTTTCTTCTGCCTGTTCAAATCTGATGTTATGTGAATCCAGCTTCTTTTTTATTTCTTGGATTGTGCCATTAATCACCCTCATATCCGTTATCTTTTTATGTATGTTTGCAATTTCTTCAGTATGTTCTCCCAGTGTCTTCTTAATATCCTTAATCTCTTCTGTCACTTCAGTAAGTTGGTCCATTATATTTGTTTGGACAGCTTTGATTAGTTGTTCAATGTTCTGCATCTCTTCCTGGTTTTTAGTTTGTTCATGAGAATGGTCCATGTCTTCCTGATTCTCAGTATGGTTTCTAATTTTTTGTTGCCCTCTGGTCATCATTTTATCTTGATGTATTTATTCAGTTGATTATCTTCTCTCTCCGCTCTAGAGTTTTATTTAGCTGGTTGCTCTGTGTGTGTGTTAAGTTTTCTCTTTGACACTTTGTTCTTCTTGTTGTATTTCCTTGCTTTTTTCTAGGTTCCTTTGAAGGAAAAGGATTAGGGCCAGAGGAATTGAAAGAGATAAGAAAGGAAAAAGGATAATAGTAATATTGATAAAAGTTAGAGGAGGAGCTGTATCAGACTTAGTTAAATGAATATTTAACTCATGTAAGGAGTGTAGAGTAATAGAGGAAAAGAAATGGAGTACTTACAATGGAATGAAAAATCAAATAGAGAAAAACATATAGAAAGATTTAAAAGGCCAGAATGATGAAGAGAAAGGGAAAGAGTAAAGAAAGGGCTTAAAGGGAAAAGTTAATTTTAAAAAAGGGAAAGAAAACAGAATAGACAAGATAGAAATCAACACCCATGAAGTTGAGAACTAATTTTAAAAGTTTGAATGTAAGAACCACGACAGAAAGCAGAAGGTGGAAAGATGAAGGAAGGAAAAGAGATAGCATTGATAGACAAAATCACTATGTACTGGGAAAGGAAAATCAAGGAAGAAGATGCACAGCAAAGAAGAAATGAGCTAGCAGCACCTAATTTTAAAAAAGGGGGGAGAGGAATAGCAAGAAACAAACCAACAAAGAAAAACCAAACAAACACAGAAGCATGCAGTCAAACAAAGCTAAGGAAAAACAGCATTCCTTCTTGGGCCCTTATGGAGCCTCTCAGCCTGCGTTCATCAATCAATTACCCTGAAGCTTTCTCTCTGCATATTTTGAGGCAGATTTTAGCGATTAAATTAAGTTTTAAAATTTTTTTTGAAGAAATAAGGGACCCAAAATAAGACCTCTTCTGGACCACCTCCTCTGCTGAGGGGACCCTAAATATGCTCATGGAAAATTAGCTAAGAGTTTCCACTGCCTGACTCCCCTCAGGGGTTCTGAAACTCTGATACTCAGCATGGAACTATAAAGCTGGCTGGCTCCTCCCTCTCCCAAGCCAACCCTCTGTGCCCCATGGCTGTTCAGTAAATCAGGCTTCCTCAGCAGATTCACCTCTCCCCTCAGCCCAGCACCAGTTCTAGCCAGCTGGTTTGCTCATCAAAAACTCCAAGGGGGTCCAGGCAGCCAAACCGACAGAGAAACCCCTTTCACCCTTTGTCAGGACCCTCCCACTCTCAGAGAGTGCTCCTTCTCACTGGGTTGTCAGGAGGGTGGGGCTTAGCCATCTGCATCCACAATCTCCAGCTTGGTAAAAATCTCATGATTTTATATTGAGAAGTCCACCTCGCTGTCTAGCACCCTCCAGATCAATGTCCCCAAGGTTCTCACTTTGCAGGCTCCCAGAACAGACCACCTGGGCAGGATCCTGTCCGTAATCAGCCATCTTCCAGGAGAAAAATTCTGAGTGCCACCTAAACCATCACCATCTTCCACCAAGTTCTCCTGCTTTCTTTAGTTTACTATTTTAGCAGTATTTCAGAGACATATATTATGAAATATTTACAAGGACCCATTTCTGATGCAGTTCTCTGGAGACAAGTTAGGGGGGCTGGTTGCTTTTAGGACTAAGCCATGATTTAACTGTTGGCTTACAAAAGCAGATAGCATTTTTAATTTTTTTCTCTTTTTCTTTGATAGCACTGTACAGTTCAATATTTACTAAAGTTTAACAGCACCAGTTTTATTTTATTTTTATTTTTGGTTTTGTTTTTTAGGACGTAATGTGAATTGAACCCAAAACCTCATATATCTGAGGCAGGCACTCAACAACTGAACCACACCCACTCCCCAGCACCAATTTCATTAATGTGTCTATCCAGATCCCATTAGAATTAACATGGAAACAGAACAGAAAACATTAATCTTACTAAGTTTTTACACTTCTGCAGCAGTTAAATTCCACCCATGATTTCTTTTACAAAACAAATCCAATTGCAAGATAGCATTGCCAAGGCTCATTTTTAAATTACTTTTCACTGTCATCCAATTTATACTGTGTGCAGGCAACATTGCTATAGAAAATCATTTTCTTTTTCTTAAGGGAGTATCCTCCAAGTTTAGACCAATTTTTCAATGTACAACCCAGAGGTGATATAGCTGGCACATTCTGAGAGTTTCCCATGGTAAGGCAACACCAATAGAAATGACAAAGACAGAACATGAAGAACAGGAGCTCCTCAAAGTCATCAGGTTCCCCAATTTCAAAATATAACATCAACAGACAAATCCTAAAACTGACTTATGAGGACCTAGGCGTGAGCAGACTGACAAAGTAAAAGTAAACACAGATCAGAACAATAAGAATCTTACATACTTACCTAGCACAGAGGAAAACCCAGATTCAAAATCACCTTCACACAAAGAATCCTGAGTCTGCCAAAGCAGAAACCTCACCCAGAACCTCCAGCCTTGTTCATCCAGGGAAATCCCAAGGCAACTGCTGGATACAGAGCTGTGGGACCCAGGAAAGCTCAATTACTGACAACACATGGATTGGTTTGCTCTAGGGCATGCACCACAGAGCAGTGTGACTCCTGATTTGCTCACCAAATTGTTACCATAAGCATGGCTCATTTCCAATAGATGGGCCCACCTGATGCAGCACCAAAAAGAAATATCTCTCTCAGTGAAAAGGTGATTTATTGTGAGTGTACAAATAAGGAATTGGGAGAATCTTCCCCACACTAGTTCATAGTCAAAATTGGAGATAGCATTTTTATAGGCAAAAAAGAGAAAAGGGGTAGGTGAAAAGAAGTACAAGTAAAAAAATGTGATACCAGGATCTTGTGAGGAGGGTATATGCAATTTGTCAATCCTATATTGTCTTAAGCATGTTCCACTTGACCTTGGTTTCAGTGTCTAATAAGCCACAGTTTAAATATTGTGCTAACTGCTCAAGGATAACAAGCTTTTGGTCTCTGAGAAAAGTTACAGATTTACTGGGTCATAAGGTGCTCCTTATATCATTCTGTGTGATTTTGCTTTGAGACATTTTCTTATTCCTGTAAAAACTGAGGTCTGGTTTATATCCTTCAGAGAATGAGGAACAAAGAGTAACTTTCTATAATTAGATTAATAGAAAACCAGCTTAATTAGTGTATTAGAAATTTCATAGTTGCTTAAGAGAAGAAATTTTAGTAAACACATTTCCAGCTATCAGGAACAGGGATGAAACTAAAAAAGCTGCCTCTGACAAGGTCAAAATGCAAGTCTTGGTAAAAATCAAGATTTTTCACAGTACATACCAATATTTGTAAAATGATATATAAATACATATGCATATATGGACATTTTCTTACATAAATGTTATTTTATATATATATATATATATATTTTTTTTAAAGGTGCTTAGATTACCTAATTATTACTCAGAAATTACAGGGATTCCCATGTTCCCCACCTCCCACAACATAAAAAAGAGAAAAAAATAAATAAAGAAAGAAAAAATAATAAAATAAAATAGAAAACAATATTATGATACATAAATGCTGGCAGTGGGCCTTAAGGGGTAAATTTCTCTGGGAGCTAAATGTAAAAATAAGCCTATTTTGTTTATGAATAAACATTACTTATGTCTTCAAAACAAAATTGCAAGTCTTCAGGGGAAAGGTGGGCCATGAACCAGCAGTGCACACTTCAATAGATATCAAAAGGGTCCACAACACACCCACTGCATGTGATTGTCCTGGTTAGCTAAGACCTTTTGTTTCCATGTCCCACCCAGACACTGGAATGAGAGCTATGATATTCATGGGTCCCAGGGTGGCTCTTAAATACAAGAGCAAGTAATTTGCTGGGTGTGCCAAGGACACCAAGGACAGTGAAAGGAAGGACAAGTGCCAAGAAAACATATATCAGGAAACACACAATCAGAAATAGAGCTGCAGGGCAGACTCCAAGGGTTTGAGAGAGCTGGGTCTAGGGTCCACTCTGGGAAAGTGGCTGCTCTTGTTTAAATTTGAACAGCAGCCCCATCCTCCTTACAGGACCTTGCCTCCAAATCAGGTTTTCCAACACTACTTCTTTTCCCAAGACTCTGGTGGAGGTTTTCCAGTGGTGCCTGGGGCACCAAATCCCTTCCCATGCCTTCCTCTGTCTCTTCTCACTGTTACTCTAGCAGCTGGTCTTGTATGGGACTCCATCCTTCCTGCCTACAGCTTCCTTCTGCCTCTTGGTCAGGCTGTTCATGGAGAGTCAAATAGAGCAGAATTGTGTCAAAATCAGGAAGGCAAGGCTGGACGCAGAGTTAGGAGCTGCAAATAACCAGGCAGGGGAAAAGTGGGAGGGAGACAAGGATACCAGCCATGTATAGGGAAAGGTGCCAGCATAGGGACCCCCAGGATTCTGTGGACTGAGACTCTGCATAAGCTGGACCTTCCCCTGTGTGATGTGTGCCATGTGCTTCATCCTTCCAACCACAATGCACAAAGTGTGTTGAAGAAGCCATACATGTGACCCTCTGAGAAGGGAAGGCAGAAGGAGCAGAAAGGAATCTGGGGCAGATGGAAAGCACTGATGTGATTGTTGGGAAAGCCATCCTACAGAAAGTATAAGGGTACATTGCACAGGGGAAAGTTTTGTGCAGACCTTACATTAAGTAGGTTGTCAATAGTCAGAGGTTGAATTCTAGACTTCAAGGTCTCATAAATGTACTGAGTTGAGGTGCAGGGTCACCTGACACAGGGCTCATTGATCAGGTGTCCTAGGCTGAAAGACTCAGATTCCTACACCAGAAGCTAGCATGCAATTACACCATGATGAAAAAACTTTGCTGGCTTAAGTACAACCTCATGCCAGGATTGTAGGGAAGTTTATAAGTAAATGTCAAATGAACTGACTCCCTGATATGAAACAACAAAATTGAGAAGGAAAATTTGTTCAGAGACAACTAGAACTAGTCTTTATGAATGGATTGATTCCTGATGCTAGGTCAGGATGTCCCTTCACCTGTGTCTCCAGCAGAGAATGCAGCTGGCCTGAGTATAGGCATGGTCACCCTTTGCCCCATAACTCTCTCTGCTCACGTGGAATGTCCTGGCCCCTCCACTCTATGTCTTGGATCTTCAGGGAACATATGCAGAGGATTTTCTAAAGGACTTGTGAGTGTCATTCCTGCCTCCCCATTCAACTTCTAACATCTGATTCCCAGGGACTCTATATTTCTGTCACATTTATTCATTGGAAGACTGATGCTTGTATCCCCACTGCAACTTTTCAACTACTTATATCATAGCATTTACGTCAAAAGTTTTTATATGTGTTTTGAAAAATGGAATAAACAGTCTACATTTGGCTAGTAATATTATAAGAGCCCAATAATGAGTAACATTTTTCATTATTCTATTATTCTATCATTACTAACAATTCTGAGGTGACAGAACTTTATATATATATTTTTTTTTTTCATTTTAAAAAGATACTTAGATTAAATAACTATTACATAAAAATGGAGGGGATTCCCATGTGCCCTACTCCCTAACCCTCCCACAATTTCCCACATTAACATCATTCATTAGTGTGGCACATTTGATAAAATTGATGAACACACATTGGAATATTGCCACTAACCATGCATTATAGTTTACATTAAAGTTTAAACTCTTTAACTCCCAATTTTGTAAGTTATGACAAGATATATAATGGCCTGCAACTGTCATTGCAATGTCATTCATGACAATTCAATGTCCCAAAAATGCACCTATATTACACCTATTTTCTCTCTCTCCTCTTCCCCTCAGAACCTCCAGTGACCACTGCCCACAAATCAATTATAAAAGTTCTTTCATTGCTAGAATAAAAGTAAGTCTACCCAGAATAACAGTAAATCTACTCTAGTCCATCATTCATTCCAAAATCCTGAGGATTCTGGGATGATGATGTCCACTCTGCCTCTAATTGAGAGGGGGCTTAGATCCCATGGGGCAGCAGGATGGGACTATCTTGCTTGCAGTTGTAGACTCTCTCTGTTCCTTGGGAATGTTGTGCATCATCATTTCCTTGTTAGTTGTCCTGGGTAAGTCCAATAAACTGGAGAGTAGGTGTTGAAATCTTGAGTTTCAGGGCCCAGCAGGTACATGGACAGCCCAAAGATTTAAGTCTCTTTGATGTACACCTACCAAGATAGTACTAATTGTAAGTTCAAATAGAAGGATAGAAGGGCCAAGTGTAGGGAAATCACAACTGAGTCCAACTATGTCACATTGAGGAGAATTAATTCCAAAGTAAGGCAAAGTGGCAGGGCACCAAACTCCTGAGATGTCAGCCTTGCCTATAGTGTCTGAATGTCCCTAGAGCCCTCAGGAGCCCAGTTATTTAAGGCAATATTTACTGTGGTAGTCAAAGAGATTCTGCTGAGATGTATATAAACATAAATTCTGGAATGACCTCCAAACTCACTTTGATGTCTTTTAGCCATATAAATTCATTTGTCTTTACCCATTTCACCTTTTGGTCAAGATCCTTTCCCAGTTGCATTGCTACTAGGTGCTTGGTAGTAATCCCTTGGTGCCAGGGAGGTACATCCCCAGGAGTCATGTCCCACACTGGGGGGAAGGTAGTGCATTTATATGCTGAGTTTGACCTAGAGACAGGTCACATTTGAGCAACAAGTAGGATCTCAGGAGGTAACTCTTAGGCAACATATAATACTAGGCTAACTTTCACTTTCAAAAGAAAAGTTTCATGAGTACAGTTATCAATGTCAAGGGCCCATTAATGGACCATCTTCCTTCATTTGTCATTGCCCATGTACTTGGGGGATTCTTCCTCTCCCATTAGAGAATGTGGGAGTGCTCCCCAAGATAGAAATTTGGTATTCTTTTGGTTATAGTGTGAATCTCCACCCACTGTGGCAATGCCCAATGGAAACATTCATATGCCTTATAGTTATGCCCTAGGTGAACCTCCTCCATGCATCCCCCATCATTGACACCCCATATTAATGATTCTCCTCTGCCACATTTGTAACCTTTCTGTGATTCAAAGCTTGTCCAAAAATGAAGCCAAAAAATAACCAAAAA
>JAQZBX010072198.1:0-15111 GCA_029593785.1 Cabassous unicinctus | reverse complement strand
TGACCACGTGGAGCGGGCCCTGGACCCCACCCTTCCGCAGCCCCTCCTATGAGCAGCAGCCCAGGCCCCCTCCCCCCACCTGATGTCCCCGCGGCCTGTGCCCCCCCCAGGTGGAGCCCCACGCCACCATCGCCGAGATCAAAAACCTTTTCACCAAGTCCCGTAAGTCGAGGGCGCGGCCACGCTGCCCCCACGCCCCCCTGGGCCGCGCCTCGCGGTGGGAGCCCTCGGAGGGCTGCGGGACCCGACAGCGCCCGGGCGGGCCGGCGCCCCCGTGTGGCCGCCGCGAGAGCGCCCTCGGCGGGCGCGGGGAAGGGCGTGCCCCGCCTCCGCCCCGCGCTCGCGGCCGAGGCCCACCTGGGGCCCGTGCGGGCGCCGAGGCCTGGGCCGGGCCTGGCGGGGGGGCGGCGGGGTCCCCGCGCTCCAGGACGTGACGGCTCGTGCTCTCCCCGCAGACCCGCAGTGGTACCCAGCCCGCCAGTCCCTCCGCCTGGACCCCAGTGAGTCGGCGGCGCCGGGGCCCGCGGCGGGGGCGGGGAGGGGCGGGGAGGGGCCCGGGCCGCGCTGAGCCCCCGCCCCGTGCCTGCAGAAGGCAAGTCCCTGAAGGACGAGGACGTCCTGCAGAAGCTGCCCGTGGGGACCACCGCCACCCTCTACTTCCGCGACCTGGGCGCCCAGATCAGCTGGGTGACGGTGAGCCCCGCTCCCTCCGCCTCCCCCGCCTCGCTCAGCCGGGGGAGGGACTCACCTCACGCCCCCCCAGGTCTTCCTGACCGAGTATGCCGGGCCGCTCTTCATCTACCTGCTCTTCTACTTTCGCGTGCCCTTCATCTACGGCCACAAATACGACTTCACGTCCAGTCGGCACACGGTGGTGCAGTGAGTGCAGCCGGGCTGGGGGCGGGGATCGGGAGGGAGGGAGGGAGGGGCGGGAGAGCCGAGCTGAGCCTGCTCCCCACGCCCCCAGCCTCGCCTGCATCTGCCACTCATTCCACTACATCAAGCGCCTGCTGGAGACGCTCTTCGTGCACCGCTTCTCCCACGGCACTATGCCCCTGCGCAACATCTTCAAGGTGAGTGCCTCCCCCCGCGGAGCGCCCCCTCCGCGGACCGCCCCCTCCCCGCACCCCGTCCCACGCCTGCCCCGCTCCTTGCTCCTTTCCAGAACTGCACCTACTACTGGGGCTTCGCTGCGTGGATGGCCTATTATATCAACCACCCGCTGTACACGCCTCCCTGTAAGTGGCACTTGCCCCCCACCAAGTGGTGTCCGCCCCTCTCACGGGGTTCCTCTACGCCCGGACTCCCCCCTCAGGTGCCTCCTCTCTGCTTCCTTCGCAGCCTATGGAGCTCAGCAGGTTAAGCTGGCGCTGGCCATCTTTGTGGTAAGAGGCACAGGTAGGGGTGATGGGCCAGGGGCTGATGGGGGTGAGGGGACTCTGGCCTGACCTGTCCCCCACAGATCTGCCAGCTCGGCAACTTCTCCATCCACATGGCCCTGCGGAACCTGCGGCCGGCAGGTGAGTGCTTGTCCGGTATGGGGGTGGGGGGCACGGGTGGAGGTGGTCAGGGCCAGGTGGGGGCCTCACCCTCCCCCCACCCTGCCTGCCAGGGTCCAAGACCAGGAAGATCCCGTACCCCACCAAGAACCCCTTCACCTGGCTCTTCCTGCTAGTGTCCTGCCCCAACTACACCTACGAGGTGAGGGGCTGCCCTGTGCCCGCCCTCCCTGCCCTCCCCACCCTCCCCCCATTCCTGGTTCCTGGTGGGGTGTCAGCCTCAGCTCAGATCTGCCACAGAGTTGAGCCTGAGTCCTGGGGAGTGGGGTGGGGTCCTTGAGGGGTCTTACTCCCTGGAGCCAAACACTTCCAGCCCCTACTCCCCCCTCCATGGACCCCTGCCCATCTCCCTTGGGCCTCTCCTCTGCCAGTTGAGTGTGGCTGGCTGGCCTGGGCAGGGGGGGCAGAGCCTCCTGGAACAACCAGCATCACCCAGCCCTGCCCGACCCCCCTCCCCTCCGCCTACAGGTGGGCTCCTGGATTGGCTTTGCCATCATGACACAGTGTCTCCCAGGTGAGTGGCTGCCCCCCCCACCCCCTGCAGCCTGGCCCCCCTGGCCTGCCCCCCACCCTGACACCCCTGCCGTCTTCAGTGGCCCTCTTCTCCCTGGTGGGCTTCACCCAGATGACCATCTGGGCCAAAGGCAAGCACCGCAGCTACCTGAAGGAGTTCCGCGACTACCCACCCCTGCGCTCGCCCATTGTCCCCTTCCTGCTCTGAGCTGCCCATCTGCTGGGGGTCCCGGGCCAGGCCCATGCCAGGCTCTCGATTTCCATGTCGTCCTGGGGGAGGAGTGGGGGTCACAGTTTCCCAACTCCTGCAATAAAATCTGCTTGCACCACCCAGCTGAACCCAGGCTCCCTGTGCTGCTTTGGGGGTTTGGGGGTTCCGGCAACGCAGTCAGAGGCAGGGCACAGCTGCAGCCTTGTGGAAGGGCCCGGAGGCTTTATTTCTTGGATGGGTCCCCAGCAAGGTGGGCAGGGCCTCACAGGGCCATCTCTGGGGCCACTTCGTCATGCCCCTGGCCTCTGGCCAGCTCGGCCTCCTTCTGTTCCCGCCGTTTCTTCCGCTGCAGCAGGCGTCGCTCCCGCTCAAACTCCTTCATGCGCTGCACGTAGCTGGGGGCAGAGAGCGAGGGGCGTTCTGAGCGGGTGTGCCATGGCCTCTGGGGGCCTGGGGCAGCTGGACAGCAGGCGGGGCGGGGCCTCAAAGTCCCCCCCCCCGCAGGCACGCCTTTGGGAGTCCCTTTCCCCTTTCGGAGGCAGCGGGGGGGCCTGTGCAGTCCTTCGCCTCTGGCGCGGGCGGCACTCACTCGAGGTGCTCGCAGCGGTGCCAGGCGTGCTCCTGGTGCTTGCAGGCCAGGAAGTTGGGGAAGTTGTCGCGCTTGCACTTGAGCAGCAGGATGAGCTGGTGCGCACAGTAGTCGCGCTGGTTCAGCATCAGCTGCGCGTCCCTCATCTCCTGCTGCGTGGCCACCATCACTGCGGGGGCGCGGGCGGGCGTGGTTAGCGCGGCCCCCACCCGCACTCCAGCAGCAGCGAGCAGCCCATTCCGGGCCCCCTGGGACAGATGGAGGATCTGGAGGACCGGCCCTTTTCCTGATTTGCACAAAGGCACAGTGGGAAGGAGGCCCAGGCAGGGGAAGGGGCTCGCCCCATCATCCCCGGGGGCTTCACCAGGTCGGGACGCCCTCGCCTCCGCTCCTCCCGCGGAGCTTTGGCCTTCTCATTGACAGAACGGGCTCGCAGCCCTGGCTCCCCGGGTGCCCCGCGCCTTCACTGAGCGCAGCCATAAGATGCCTCAGAAGACCGAGCTGAAGGAGCCGCGCGGTCCTGGCGCGGCCGGGGGTGGGGAGTCAACAACCTGGGAACCCGCGCCCGGCCTGCGCCTTCTCCGCAGCCTGCGTCCTCAGGAACCGCCCCCCCGCCCACCCCCATCGGCTCTTGGTTCTAGCTCCTTCCAGCCAGCATCAAAACACGCGTCCCTGTCTCTGCAGGCCTGCCGCGGCCGCCTCCTCTCTCCTCTCTGTTCCCAGTGGGTTTCCAGCGTCTCTAGGGTCTCCAGGTCCTCATTCCTCACCCCACCCCACCCCTACCTGACCCGGCTATCACCAGGGCTCCCCATTTCCTTCCTGCTGGAAACCTCCTCCCTCAGCTCCTTTGGGGTTTCCTCCCTCCCTCTGGCTGCCCTGCTTTTCTCCCCAGAGGTAAGCGCTGCTTCCTGGGACTCTTCCCAAAAGCAATCTGCCTTTCTTCTCCAAGGCCTTGAATGCCACTCCATGCTGATGAACCTCATTTCTCTGACCCCAACATCCCTCTCAGCACCAGTGCACCTGCCACCCCATCTGGTTTCCATGTCGATGCTGGGGCACAGCAGGGAAGAAGACAGATGAACAACCCTGCCCTGGGCTGGGCTGGAGGTGGCCACACAGGGGCATGGGCAGGCAGTAGGCCTTTGAAGCCAGGGGACTAGCGGAGAACCAGTAAGTGGGGTCCTGGAGCAGGTGTGGGGGGCTTCCAGGAGGCGGCAGCCGCCCACTGTGCCTGATGCTCCTGCCGGTGAGGTGACAGCTGAGGACTGAGAGCTGGACTGAGTGATGGTGAGCCCTTTGCGCAGTGGCTGGAGGCGAAGGCCTGCTGGAGTGTGGCTGTGCCTTCTGAGGCACGAGGCAGTTGCTGGAGGGGGAGGTGGCACAGGAGGGGATTTTTTAAAGTGGTAGGAATAACAGTGCATCGAGTAACAGCAAGAGAAGGCTGAGGGTGCTGAGGCAGGGGGCGGTGCAGGGCACCCAGGAGAGCTCTTTTCTGGCTCCTCCTGTCTTCTCAATAAAAGGGGATGCAAGGGCTGAGAGGGGTTAGGAAGGAGGTGCTAGAGTCTGAAAGAGAAGGCGAGGGAGGGAGGTTAAGAAGGGACAGTGACCGACCCAGGAATGTAAATGGAAGGCTGGGAGGCACGCAGGGCCCATGGAGGCAGCAGCCCGAGACCAGTTAGCAAGTTTCAGCTGCACGGGGGCAGGTGCCAAGGAGGAGAGAGCGGGGTTAAACCAGGGTTATGGTTTGGCCCAACAAAAGAGAGGGGCAGTGGGTTGCAGGTGTTTGCGAAGGGTGGGAGGGCCCGTGGAACGTGGGTGGATGGGTGGTTGGTAGGACCCGGTGAGGCTGGAGGACACAAGAGGGGTGATTGTATCACCTCCCCGTGCTCTCAAATGTGCTAATCTCTCTGCCCACCACTTAGAGGTCTTCCTGGCTCCAAGTCAATCTCTGCCCAGCAGCTACCACCTTGGCAAAGTAAACCTGATTCACATCCCTCCCCTGCTTAGAAGCATTGGCTCTGCCCTCTCCTGAGGCCCCTCTCTGCCTGGTCAACTCCAGGAAGCCTTCCAGGTGCTGCCTCCAAGACCTGTCTGGTTCCACCTCCACACCGCCCCCCCCCCGCTCCCACCATTAGGCTGAGTTCCCTGAAGACCGTGCCTGCGTCCCTCCAGGTCCCTGCTGGATCCGCGGTGCCCAGCTTGGGACTCAGCCCAGGGTTGGCGCTCGATAAATGCAGGGGATGTATCTGATGCATAAAAAAAGCAGCGTGCAGGACAGTATGTACGGCGGAGCCCCCTTGTGCTGACCTAAAAATAGCAGCGGCATCTGGACAGGTCTAGCAGTGAACACGTCCCTTCTGTGATAAACAGCCCAGGACAAAGCCCCAGCCCCTGAGCGCCTCCACCTCCCCGATCCCCCCAAATCGCTCCTCTCTTTTGCCCAAGCCGGGCCCTCTGGCTGGAATGCCGCCCCATTCAGGCAGGGTCGCAAGCCTCCTCCCGCCTCCTCCCGGCCGACGCCAGGGCTGAGCCCAGAGACAAGCGCGTGAGGCTGGAGCTCAGCCCTGGGGACCCCAAGGTTCGGGATTCCAGGTTCCGGCGCCCGCGCCTGCGCACTGGGCCTCACCGCGCTCCTTTCGCCCCGGGAAGCCGTAGTCGGGCGGGAAGGTGGGCGTCTGCAGGGGGTCGGGCTCCACTGAGGCATCGCCCAGGTAGCGACGGGCCAGGTGCGCCCCCATAGCTGCTGCCGCCGCAGTTCCCGGGGCAGCCCGGGTCACCCCGCGCTTATCCGGAAGCACTCCACCCTCGCCAGCACGGCTTCCGGGTCGCGCAGGCCGCCGCGGGGATCATAGAGAGGAATGTCTCCGGAGGACTTCCTGTAAGGCTGGCGCCACCTGGCGGCCGGCCGGGATCAGGACAGGCGCGGCGCGCTTCCTCGGGGCATGTTTGCGGCTGGACGTGGTTCATTCTTTGGGCTGGAAAGTGGGAGTTGGGGAGATGCTGTCCCTTGGGGTTTCCCCCACCCTTTTTGCGGTGCCCCGGTTGTCCCGACACCATAGTACGAATAAAAATTTTTTTTCATATCTTATTTCAGATGAATGCCATTTTTTCCTCCTAAAACATTAGAAATTGCCTTTTAAAAAATCCTGCGCAATACCAGTTATAACCAGTGAATATCAACATTTTAAGTAAAATAATTTAAAATAGATACCTTATTAATTAAATTATTTAAATAAACAATTATAGGTAAAATTATTTAAACCTGTCATATGAAATAAATCCTGTTGAATATTTTTGTAAGAATAAAACAAGTTGCAATTCTAGTGTCCCTCTAGCTGTTGCTGTAAAGAATTGATACTGGGTCGTGATTCATTGGGACTTACATATATGCAAATTTAAGAATGTAATACATTGTTCCACACTGCAAAATTCTCCCTGGTGCCAAGGCATAACTGCACGTTTCAACTGTTATATCTGCTGTTAATTTGTTACTCTTTCTGGACTCCTGAATTGGAACAGAAAGAGAAGCCATTTGCTGGGCACTTGGCAGTAGCGGGGAAATGATACTTGGTTATTCATGAATCCGGTTGATTTGACAAGGTGATTTGTCTTTTCTTCTACCTGGTCTGCCAGAGCTGCTATGATACATACTGCACAATGGGTTGGCTTGAATAACAAGCATTTACTGACTCCTGGTTTTGAAGGCTAGATGCCAGCAAGGAGGTGCTTTCTCCTGGGATTGGAGGTGTTCTGGAGATGGGAATCTTTTGTTATGCGGCAGTCTCTCTCTCCTCTCTGGCTTCCTCTGCCTCCTGGCTTCTGATTTCTCCTGCTCTGTTGTCTGAATTTCCTCTTTTAAGCCATTCAGTTATGGATTAAGGCACACCCTTAACCAATAATCTTCAAAAGGTCCTACCTACAAATGGATTCACACCCAAAGGAACATGGATTAAGAGTTGAACATGTCCTTTGTGGGGGACACATCAAAGCAGTTTGTGTTTTCAGCATTCGCATTTGAAGCAGCATGACCAGAAACCTTCACAGAATTCGGAGGCCAGAGAGGCAGGGCATCTTTCCCTGCGGTCTGAACCGTGTTATCTGGAGAACAATGGGTAGAGTTATTTCTGAGCTCTGCCGATTTTGAGGTCCCAAGCAACAGTGGCAGCCTGCGTTCTGCAATATACTTATTTGGTGTGTGTGTTTGTGATATGTGAAGCCCTTTAACGCAAGCAGGGACCGTCTGTCCTGGGCCAAGGGCATCTTGCTGCTTGAGAGAAAAGATGGCGTGGGTTCAAATCCTGGATCTGCCATCAGATAATTGTGTGACCTGGGCAAGTGCCTTCAGCTTTTTGTAAAATAGAGCTATCAGTTTTAACCCTGTAAGGATGAGGGGTGTTAACTGATATGAAGCACCAACACTGGTGCTTGGCAATAGGATTAGACAAGTGTTACATGATTATTAATATTACAACATACTTCTTCTACGAGCAGCTTTCCCAGGATCTGAAGACATAGATGTGAAACAAGAGACAAGGAGAACTAAAAAGAGAACAAAAGACAAGAAGAAAAAGAATTAACAAAAGAAAGAAAACAAACAAATAAGAAACAAAAAGGGAAAAGAGAGAAGAAAGGCAGGGGAGGGTGGGCATCTCTCTCCACTCATGCCCAGCCCCCTATGAGCCTTTTTTTTAAGATTTATTTATTTATTCCACCCCCCCAGTTGTTTTTTTGTGTGTGTGTGTGTGCTCACTGTCTGCTCTCTGTGTCCATTTGCTGGGTATTCTTCTGTGTCTGCTTGTCTTCTTTTTAGGCGGCACCAGGCACCCATCCTGGGACCTTTGGGAGTGGGAGAGAGGCACTCAATCTCCTGCACCACCTCAGCTCCCTGGTCTGCTGCGTCTCTTATTATCTCTCCTCTGTGTCTCTTTTTGTTGCATCATCTTGCTGTGCCGCTCTCTGTGTAGGCCAGCTCTCCGCGTGGGCCAGCTTACCTTTCACCTGGAGGCCCCAGAAATTGAACCCTGGACCTCCTATATGGTAGACGGGAGCCCAATCGCTTGAGCCACATCTGCTTCCCCCTTGGGGCTTTAAAAACCACTTGTAATGGGTTGAATGGTGCACCCTCCCAAAGATATGTCTACCCTCTAACCCCTGGAACCTGTGAACGTGATATTATTTGGAAGTTGTTTATTTGCAGATGTAATTAAGATAAGGATCTTGAGTGACCCTGAATCCCAGACAAGTGTTTCTTATAAGAAAAAGAAGAGAAGACACAGACGAGGAGAAGCCCATGGGAAGACAGAGCAGAGATTGGAGTGATGTGGCCATGAGCCGAGGAATACCTGAAGTCATCAGAAGCTGGCGGAGGCGAGGAAGGAGTCTCTTGAAGAGCCCTGCCCACTCTGATTTCGGACTTCTGCCCTCTAGAACTGGGAGAGGAAACACTTCTGTTCTTCTGTGCCACAATGTTTGTGGCAATTTGTTGTGGCAGTCCTAGGAAACCACCTTTGGGCTGATAATCCCCCAATTTATCTTAATTTTTTAATTTTTAATTTTTTAAAGATTTATTTTTTTTATTTATTCCCCCCCACCCCTTCTTGTTATTTTGCGCTTGCTGTCTGCTCTCTGTGTCTGTTCATTGTGTGCTCATCTTTTTTAGGAGGCACTGGGAACCGAACCCGGACCTCCCATGTGGGAGGGAGGCACCCAATAGCTTGAGCCACCTCCGCTCTCTGCTTTTTGTGTCTCTCATTTTGTTTCCTCATTGTGTCTCTTTGTTGTGTTACCTCGTTGTGTCACCTTGTTGCATCAGCTCACCGCGCCAGCCCGTTGTGTCAGTTCACTGTCTTGCTTGTCTTCTTTAGGAGGTATCGGGAACCGAACACGGGACCTCCCGTGTGGCAGGCAGGCACCCAACTGCTTGAGCCACATCTGTTTCACCCAGTTTCTCTTTAGATGTGTCCTCTCCTCAGAATTGCAGGTGCTTATACTTATCCAACTACCTGCCTCCCTGTGGGCATCTCAGACGTCATATGCTCAAAGCAAACCCCTGCTCCCCCTGTGTATTCTTTGTCCACACCTGCTTCTTCCTTCTTCTTTCTGTCTCGAGTAATGACTCCTCCACCCTTCAAGGAGGTCAAGTCCCAAACCTTGGGATAGTACTTGTCTCTCATTTTTCTCTAATTCATTGGTGTGGTGGCTTGGAGCTCTGTGCCTGAGAAAAACATGTTCTTATCTTAGTCCATTCCTATGGGCATGGACCCTTGTAAATAGGACCTTTTGACGGGGTTACCTCAGTTAAAGTGACTCAGCTCAGTCAGGATGGGTCTTTTTAAAAATTATTACTAAAGAAGGTGTAGGTTTACGGAGAAATCTTGCATAAAATACAGAGTTCCCATATACCATCCTATTATTAACACCTCGCATCCGCATGGTACATTTTTTGGAAAAGATTTTATTTATTTATTTCTCTTCCCTACCCACCTCGTTATTTGTGCTCAGTGTCTGCTCATTGTATGTTCCCTGAGTCTGCTCGTCTTCTTTTTAGGAGGCACTGGGAACCGGACCCGGGACCCGTGGGAGGGAATTGCCCACTCGCTTGAGCCACCTCCGCTCCCTGCTTGTTGTGTCTCTCATTGTGTTTCCTCTTTGTGTCTCCATTTTGCTGTGTCATCTCGTTGTGTCAGCTCGCCTTGCCGGCTCATCGCGCCAGCTCACTGTCTTGCTCGTCTTCTTTGGGAGGCACCGGAAACCAAACCTGTGACCTCCCAACTGCTTGAGCCACACCCGCTTCCCAGTGTGGTACATTTGTTACAATTTATGAAAGAACATTTTTTTTTCTTTGAGGTACCGGGGCAGGGGATTGAACCTGTGTGGGAAGTGGGCGCTCAACTGCTTGTGCCACATCCACTCCCCTGAAAGAACATTTTTATAATTGTACTATTAACTATAGTCCACCATTTATAACAAGATTCACTGTACTTGCTGTACAGTCCCATTTTAAAAAGATTTTTATTCTATAACAAATATACAACCTAAAATTCCCCCTTTTAACCATATTCACATGTATAATTCAATGATGTTAACGCTACAATGTGCTACCATCACCGCCATTCATTACCACAACTTTATGATCAACCCCGTTAGAAACTGTACAATTTAAGCATTAACTCCACGTTCCCTACCCCCACCCCATCCCCTGGTAACCTATTTTCTAGATTCTGATTCTGCGAGTTTGCTTATTCTAATTGTTTCAAATCAGTGAGATCACACGCTATTTGTCCTTTTGTGTCTAGCTTGCTTCGCTCAACATAAAGGCTTCAAAGCTCATCCACGTTGTTGCATGTGTCAGAACTTCATTCCCTGTTTATGGCTGAATAATATTCCACTGTGTGTGTATAGCACACATTTTGTTTATCTGTTCATTGGTTGATGGACACTTGGATTGCTTCCATCTTTTTGGCAATTGTGAATAATGCCACTTTGAACATTGCTATGCAAGTATCTGCTTGAGTCCCTGCTTTCAATTCGTTTGGGCATAAACCCAGAAATGAGATTGCCAGGTCATATGGTAGTTCTATACTTAGTTTTCTGAGGAACAGCCAAGCTCTCTTCCACAGTGGCTGCACCATTTTACATTCCCACCAAAAATGATTGAGTGTCCTATTTCTCCACATTCTAACACTTATTTTTCCTTCCTTCCTTCCTTCCCTCCCTCTCTCTCTCTCTTTCTCTCTTTCTCTCTTTCTTTTTCTTTCTGTCTTTCTTTCTGTCTGACTTTATGTCTTTCTGTCTTTCTTTCTTTTTTTCCTTTCTTTCTTTCTTTCTCCCTCCTTCCTTCCTTCCTTCCTTCCTTCCTTCCTTCCTTCCTTCCTTCCTTCCTTCCTTCCTTCCTTCCTTCCTTCCTTTCATAGCTGCTATTCTAATGGATGTGAAATGATATCTCATTGTGGTTTTGATTTGCATTTCCCTAATAACCAGTGATGTTGAGCATCTTTATGCACTTTTTGTCCACTGCTATATCTTCTTTGGATAAATGTCTATTCAAGTCTTTTGACCATTTCTAAAATGGGCTGTTTGTCTTTTTGTTGTTAAGTTGAAGGATTTCTTTATATATTCTGGATATTAAACCCTTACTGGATCCGTGGTTTCCAAATATTTTCTCCCATTGCATAGGTTGTTCTTTTACTTTCATGATAAAGTCCTTTATTTATTTATTTTTTTAAAAAAAGATTTATTTATTTATTTATTTATATATCCCCCCCCTTGCTGCTTGTGTTTGCTGTGTCCATTTGCTGTGTTTTTTCTGTGTCTGCTTATCTCCCCCTTGCTGTGAGGTCTTGCTGCATCAGCCCACCATGCCGCGCGGGCCGGCCTGCTCTCACAAGGAGGCCCCGGGAAGCGAACCCGGGGCCTCACACATGGTAAACGGGGCCTCTATCCATTGCGCCACACCCGCTTCCCGGGAAAGTCCTTTAAAGCACAAAAGTTTTTAAATTTGAGGAGGTTCCATTTATCTATTTTTTCTTTTGTTGCTTGTGCTTTGGGTGTAACGTCTAGGAAACCATTGCCTAACACAAGGTCCCGAAGGTATTTCTCTATGTTTTCTTCTAGGGGTTTTACAGTTCTGATTCTTATATTTAGGTCTGAGGTCCATTTTGAGTTGATTTTTGTATATGGTGTAAGGTAGGGGTCCTCCTTCAATTTTTTGCACATGGGATCCAGTTTTCGCAGCACCATTTGTTGAAGAGGCTATTCTTTCCCCACTAAGTGGACTTGGCACCCTTGTCAAAAATTAGTTGGCCATAAATGTGAGAGTTGATTTCTGAACTCTCAATTAGATTTCATTGGTCTATATGCCTGTCCTTGTGTCAGTACCATGCTGTTTTGATTACGGTGGCTTTCTAATATTTGTGTCAGGAAGCATGAGTCATCGAACTTTGTTCTTCTTTTTCAAGATGACTGTGGCTATTCAGGGCCCCTTACCCTTTGCATCAGTCTGCCAAAGGGGTGCTGATGCAAAGTACGAGAAATCTGTTGGCTTTTATAAAGGGTATTTATTTGGGGTAAAAGTTTACAGTTCCAAGGCTGTGGAAAGTCCAATCAAGGTACCATAAGAGGTACTTTCTCACCAAAGTCAGCTGCCACGTGTTGAAACAAGATGGCGGGCGACCTCTGCCGGGTTTCAGCCTTCCCCTCTGGGCTTCCTCTTCCTCTGAGGCTCTGTGGGCCCAGCTTCTTCCTAATCTCAGCTGTAGGCTGGCATAGGCCTTGTTTCTCAGGTCTTCCTCTCTCTCCTGACATAGAGCTCGTTTCTTTCCGGGCCTTCTAGATCAGTCTCAGTTGTTCCTCTACCATATGTCATTAGATCCAAAGCAAGCTAGAGAAGATAGACCAGTGATGATGAAGTCTTTTTTTCCTTGGCTCCCTGAGACTTGTCCTTATCCTCAGGCCACTGCATAGATTTGTGATCCTTGTGCCCTTCCTTACTCTAGGGGGCACCATTCACATTGTGGGCTCCGGGAATGACTCCTTCTGGAGTTGTGCAGTGCACAACCTGTACAGCTGTCCCAGACAGCCCTGCCTTTTCCTGGGCGCCTCTCCTCCCCTTCCTTCCTCCGTGCCTCAGCTGCTCACCTTGAAGCCAGAGCTGGAATGGTTCCCAGGGAGGCAAATTACATTCCCAGTTTATTCTCTCTGTGTGACCTTGGAGAAGCAGCTTTCTCTCTTGGAGGCTCAGTTTACCCATCTGTAAAATGAGGGCAGAAAAACTCACCTCATGGTGTTCCTGGCCAGGGCTTCTAAAATTGTTCCCACCCCTTCATTGCTTTACTTTTCTCCTTAGCTCTTAGCACCATCTAACATGTTATGTCCTCAACATATTTTTCATGGTTACTATTGGTCTCTCCCTCTAGAATGTTAGCTCCACGCAACAAGGCTTTTTAAAAAAATTGAAGTGAAATTAATATAACGTAGAATTAACCATTTTTAAGTGAACGTTCAGTGGCATTTAGTACATTCATGATGTTGTGTAACCACCACCTCTTTCTCCTTCCAGAACATTCTCATCATCCCAAAAGGAAACCCCAGACTCATTAGCATTCCCTCCTCCCCCCAGCCCCTGGAAACATCTAGTCTGCTTTCTGTCTCTATGGATTTACCCATCCTAGACATTTCATATAAGTAGAATCATACAATATGTGACCTTTGGTGTCTTCTTTCACTCAACATAATGATTTCCAGGTTCATCCATGTTGTGGCACGGATCAGAACTTCATTCCTTTATATTGCCGAGCAGTGCTCCTTTTACGTATATACCACATTTTGTTTATCCATTCATCCACTGATAGACATTTGGATTGCTTCCACCTTCTGGATATTGCGTATGCTGCTATGAACATGCATGTACTAATATTTGTTTGAACACCTGCTTCCAGTTCTTTTCAATTCCATCAGGAGTGGAATTGCCCAATCCTCTAGTACATCCGTGTCTAACTGCTTTAATTTCCTAGGCTGCTCAAGCAAAATCCCATGAAATGGCTCTAGTGCAAAAAGAGGGATTGATTTGTTCATGGCTTGAGGCTGGGAAAAAGTCCAGATCGAGGCGCGGTCAAGGCGATGCCTTCTCCCCGAAGGCGGTGACGTTCTGGGGCTGGCTGCTGGCGATCCTTGGTTCTTGGTTTGACTCATGGCGGCCTCTCCTGGTCTCTCCCTTCTCTTCCGGGTTCCACTGATGTTCAGCTTCTTGCTTCCTGTGGCTTTCTCCTTCTGTCTAAATTTCATTCTCTTATAGAGGACTCCAGTATTAGGATTAAGACCTTCCCTGACTGAGGTTGGCCTCACCTTAACTGAAATAACCTCATCCAAAGGTCCTACTTACAATGGGTTCACATCCACAGGAATGGATTAAGTTTAAGAACATGTCCCCCCCCCTCCCCCCGGGGTACATACAGCTTCAATCCACCACACTATCTGACAAATTTCCAAACTATTTTCCAGGGGCGGGGATTTTTGTCTGTTTTCTTCACTGCTGTAATTCCTGCACTTAGAATGGAGCTGACTCCCAGTAGGTGCTTAATTAATATTTGATGAACTCCACACAGGGATAAATAACAGACGTGTAAGCAAATACATGAATGCATAATTAGGGAGGTGGAGAAGCGTCACTTGGATGGTTGCGTAAAAAGAGTTTACTTCCTGGCATGCAGTAGATGCTCAATACATGTTCGCTATTCTTTTTATTCAGGCTGAGCATTCAAACTAGGAAAGCTGTCTAGAGAAGGCTCCCCATCCCTGCTCCTTTGAGTAGAGGATGAAGGGGGAAAACCAGGGATGACCTTTCGGGGGATACCTATGGGCCATTGTGTTTTGAGGTCCCTGGACTCGGATGCTTCAGCCTGGCTTGTCCTCTCTCAGAGTTGGGGACCAGTAGGAGTCGCTATTAGGGCGAGGGTGGTATTAGGCGGCGTGTGTGGGTTGAGCAGAGGCCCAGATCTGCGTTATACACTCTTCCTGTTTATTCTGTACAAACCACCTGACAAGGGGACCCACCCGTGCTTCCCTGGTTTGTTGCCCACAGTTCCTTCCTCCTCCCTGACCCCTCCTTCTTTGTCCACTCACCCACTCGCCCTGCCCCGTCTGGCCTGTATAAGGCAGGGGTGAGGTTATCATTTTGTGAGGGGAGCAGCCTCCAAGCCCCTGACGAGACCGGGGGTGGGAAAGGAAATTCAGGTCACTGCTGAGCCCCCCCGCCACGGTCTGCTGGATGGGAAGTTGGAGATTCTGGGTGATTCAGTCCTGGGGGAGGATGAAAAACAAGGGCCTTGGGGCCTCCCCGAGAGCCCCTGGGGAAGGTCTCGTCTCTGCCTTTGGGGCACACAAGACTCTTATCTGTGCTTATCTGCTCTGAGGATGGTCCAGCCTGGCTCAGACTGGCTGGTGCTGGAGGCAGGAGTGAGCCTGCGGAGGCCTGGCCTCAGTCAAAACTTGGCAGGCAGGTGGTCACTTATTCATTCAACAAACATTCTCTGAGCACCTACTGTGTACCAGGCAGTAAGAAGCCAGGAACTAGGCAGGCAAAAATCCCTGCCCTCTCGGAGCTCACTGGCAAATGGGGGCAAGGCAGGAAGCGAAACAGGATAAGTGAAATGCACAGAATGTCCGATGGTGATAAATGTAAGGAGAAAAATAAAGTATGGAGTATATGGAGAAGACCGGCTTGGGCTTTTTTTTTTTTTTTA
>JAQZBX010072197.1:0-15115 GCA_029593785.1 Cabassous unicinctus | reverse complement strand
TGAGATTGGAAACAAGACAAGGATGCCCACTATCACCACTCCTATTTAACATTGTCTTAGAAGTACTTGCTTAAGCGCTGTGGCAAGAAAAAGACATAAAAGTCATCAAAATTGGAAAACAAGAAGTAAAAATTTCATTATTTGCAGATGTCATGATCCTATATGTAGAAAACCATGAGAAAGCTACAACAAAGCTTCTAGAACTTATAAAGGATTTCAGTAATGTCACAGGCTATAAGATCAATGCTCAAAAATCAGTAGCATTTCTGTACACCAATTATGAGCAATCTGAGGAGGAAATCAAGAAAAAAATACCATTTACAATAGTAACTAAAAGAATCAAACACCTAGGAATAAATTTAACTAAAGATGCAAAGGATTTATATACAGAAAAGTACACAACACTGTTAAAGGAAATCAAAGAAGATTTAAATAAATAGAAGAAATTCCCTGTTCATGGATAGGAGAGTAAATATCATCAAGATGTCTATCCTACCTAAACTAATCTACAGATTTAATTCAATCCCAATAAAAATCAACACTGTATTTTATACAGAACTGGAAAAATTAATACAAAGTATATTTGGAAATGTAAGAAGACCCAAATTGCAAAAGACATATTGAAAAAGAAAAATGAAGTTGGAGGTATCACACTACCGGACTTTAAAATCTCTTACAATGCTACAGTGCTCAAAACTGCATGGTATTGGCACAAGGAGAGACATACTGACCAATGGAACTGAATTGAGAGTTCTGATATAGATCCTCGCATACACAGTCATCTGATATTTGACAAGGCCACCAAGCCAACACAATTGGGAGAGAATGGCCTCTTTAACAAGAGGTGCTTGGAGAATTGGATATCCATATTCAAAAGAATGAGAGAGGAACATCATCTCACACCTTATACAAAAATCAACTCAAGATGGAGCAAAGATCTAAATATAAGAGCCAAAACCATAAAGACGTTGGAAGTTATTGTAGGGAAGCACCTACAGGACCTTGTAATAGGAAATGGTTTCATGAACTTCACACCCAAAGCACAAGAATCAAAAGAAAAAAATAGATAAATGTGATCTCCTCAAATTTAAAAACTTTTGCACCTCAAAGAACTTATTAAGAATATAAAAAGGCATCCCACCCAGTGGGAGAAAATATTTGGCAACCATATATCTGATAGGAGCATAATATCCTGCAAATATAAAGAAATCCTACACTCAAAAATAAAAAGACAAACAACCCATTTAAAAAATGGGCAAGTGACCTGAAAAGACACTTCTCCAAAGAAGAAATACAAATGGCTAAAAAGTACATGAAAAAAAATGCTCGACATCGCTAACTATTAGGGAAATGCAAATCAAAACCACAATGAGATACCATCTTACACCCATCAGAATGGCAGCTATTAAAAACACATCAGACTATAAGTGTTGGAGAGGATGTGGAGGAATAGTAACCCTCATCCACTGCTGGTGGGATTGTGGAATGGTCCAGCCACTGTGGAGGGCAGTTTGACAGTTCCTTAAAAAACTTAACAATAGATCTTCCATATGATCCAGTGATTCCATTGCTGGGTATATACCCAGAAGAATTGAAAGCAAAGACACGAACAGATATATGCATAGCAATGTTCATAGCAGCATTGTCCACTATTGCCAAAAGTTGGAATCAACCCCGGTGCCCATCAACAGATGAATGGATAAACAAAATGTGGTATATCCATACAATGGAATATTACTGAGATGTAAGGAGTAAAGTGCTAACACGTGGAATAACATGGATGAATCTTGAAGACCTTATGTTGAGTGAAGCAAGCCAGGCATTGAAGGATGAACAGTACATGACCTCACTGATTTGAATTGAGAAAAGTGAGCAGTTTCTAAGAACCATTGTCTGAAAGATGGGTAAACAAGAGAGAGAAAGAGAAGAGAAGGCTGTGAGCCATCACCCATATGGACATAATGTATGGTAAAGAGATAGAGTATAGTTGCATAGTGAAGGATAGGACAGGTGGGTAGGGATATTACTGTGTTTGGTCGTGTAGGGGTGACAGGTGGGTAGATGAGGAAGGACAGGTTAGAATTCCCAGGATTCTGGGGGGAGAGATGGAAGAAGGACCAGGTGAACATGAGATTTATGGGTATGAGGTTGAAAGTGCAGGAGTGGGAATGAACTTATGGCAATATGACAAGGTAGTGTCACTGGTTTAAGGTGTAGGTTGGGGGACATTCAGGAAGGGGCACATCTGGAGTAGGCTTCTGGAAAGTGTGTGTTTTCATCCTGTCATAATGTGTTGTGTCAGGGAGTGGAAACCCACCCGGTAACCGGGATGGAGACGGACCCCCATCTTTGTGAGGACCGATTCACCCAGAAACAGACAGGTGGCTGTCTCTTAGGAGCAAGGATGCATCCTAATAGGGGAGGACAATCAGCGTGTTAAGACTTCTTGCTGCATGTAATTATGAATCTTGTCATCCAATGAGTCAAGACAGGGGGGTGTCATGTTCCCTAGGGGGATGGGGAGAAAGGAACAGAAATGAACATATAGGGGGTATTTAGTGGTCAGGGGAAATGTTTTTCATAACCTTACAGAGATGGACACAGGATATGTTAAATATCATTAAAAATTATTAAACTGTACCATCTAAATTGTAAAATATACTGCAAACCTTGACAATGCTTAGTAGCTATTTTTCACTATCTGTATAACAGTTATAACAATGCTTCCATCCACATACAAAAAAGTTTCAATATGGGGTGAGGAAAGAGGGAGTCATTTGGATATATGAGAGTCTCTAGTATCCTGTGTGTGACTTTGCTGTGACCTAAAACTTCTTTGAAAATTAAATGAAAATTTGGGTGACACTGGGGAGTGAGAGGGGGAAGGTGCCATGGTACAGACTGGACACCTGAAAATGCAGTGATAAAAGGAAAAATGCTTAAAAATTTTTCCCCCATTTTTGGAATATCCCAATCCTTTAATTTAATTTTATTTTTAGTGTTTTTCTTTTTAATTTTACATGTATTTTGTGCCTTACATTTAAACTTATCATTATTATTTCATTTTCCTATTAATTGTATTTGGCTATTATATGGGCTTCATCTTCAAGGAAGGTTTAGATCACAGAAGGGTTACAATGGGGGCAAGAGAGGATCATTTGTGGGGGGTAGTCTGGGATGGAGGTTTTGTAGGAGGAAGTTAACCTGAATATACATGAAAGATACATAAAATTGTTCAAATGATCTAGGGGTTAGGCATGGTTACAGTGGGTGGAGAATCATTCAATAAATGAGAGAATACTGAATTTCCAGCCTGGAGAGTTCTGCCACATTCTCCGAGGGAGCAGCAACAGTCCCCTAAGTGCAGGGGCCGTGTCTGGCAGAGGAGGATGGTCCACTAATGGGTTCTTGTTATTCATGACGAGCCTTACAAGTCTTTGCTCTTGTAATTGAAACTTAGCCTACTATTATTGGATGCCTAAGGGTTGCCCCCTGAGAGCATCCTTGTTGCTCAAATGTGGCCTCTCTCTAAGCCAAACTCAGCATATGAATGCATTACCTTCCCCCCAGCATGGGACATGACAACCGGGGGTGAGTCTCCCTGGCAATGAGAGACTAATATCAAGTGCCAACTGTCAACATGATGTAAAAAGACCTTGACTAAAAGGGGGAAAAGGTAAAGACAAATGAGCTCATATGGCTAAGAGACTTCAAAGTGAGTTGGGAGGTCATCCCAGAGGTAACGCTTATGCACACCTCAGAAGGCTCTCATAGAACATCAAAATGGATATCACCCCACACGGAGGGTCTCTTGAGGGCTCTGGAGACACCCAGTTCCTATATAAGTGGGGATAGCTCCAGAGATTGAAGCCTTATCAGTTGGCTATACTTTGGAATCAGTGCTCCTGAGAGTGACAGAGTTGGATTCAAATAAGTCCTCCCTGCACACGATTCATCAGTCCCTTCTATTCAAACCTATATTTGGTGCTGGAGTTTGTAGGTATACTTCCAAAGACTGGAGCCTTTTGTGTGACCATGTGCCAGCTGTGCCTGGAATCTCGGTGGTGCTATAACTCCCACTCCACAGCTCAATGGAGTCACCAAAGTCACCTGCCAAGGTGGTGATGATGGACAACGGCCATCCCAGGGAATGGAGAGAGTCTGCAGCTGAAGGCAGGAAAATCCCATCCATCTTATCCATGGGATATAAGCCCCCTCTCACTTGGAGGTGGAGTGGTTATCACCATCCCAGACTCATCAGGATTGGGGAAAGTGCTATGGCTAGAGTGGACTTATTGGTATTCTGTTGTAGACATATTGTGATTCAAGCAATGGAAGAAAATACAACACTGAGGTGGAGCCAGTGGCCACTGGATGCTTTGGGGCAGGGAGAGGGAATAGCAGTTGTAATACAGGGGCATTTTCAGGACTTGGGAATTATCCTGAGTGACATTATAACAACAGATATAGGCCATTTTACATCAGCATATAGCATGCAGAACTGTGTGGGAGAGAGTGTGGTCTACAATGTGTTCTATGGTCCATGCTTAGTGGCAGAGCCCCAGGATGTGCATATCCATTGCAGGTGATGTGCCACTCTAATGAAGGATGTTTATGTGGGAGGTTACAGGAGGTGTGGGAGGTGGGGGAACATGGGAATCCCTGTAATTTTTCTGTAACATTTATGTAATCTAAGCATCTTTTAAAATATAAAAAAAAAAAATTAAAAATAAACCTTGTTATTCTTTTGCTACCATTCATGGCCATTGCAGCTTCCTATGCCAATGTGTTCACTGTGGTGTTCCAAGTGAACTTCAGTGAAGGACAGACAAAAGCTGTCTCTACTTGTTCTTCCCAAGTGACTGTGACAATTATATGCTATGGGACTACTTTCCACCAGTTTGGGGCCATATTCCTTATGCACAATTGAAAAGGATAAACTGGTCCAGTGTTCTACACCATTATCACACCTCTTCTAAGTACATTTACCCACACCCTGAGTAATAAGGAAATCATGAGGGCCATGAGACTTTTGAGGAAATGAAATGTTTAACAATGTGACTTTAGCAACCACTTAAAAAAAATAAACAGCTAAATTTATTTGCCTATTCTCACAAATTTATTATCAAACAATAGACCTTTCTGAAAAAAAATTCAAATACTCTCAAATAATAGTAAACAAAACTCTTAGAATTGGAACATAGCCAGAGTTACCATCCCAACTGGTCTTATTTATAATATAGTGTGGGCATACGTACTAGCATACTCAAAATGAGTTTTTTTTAAGTAATCCTCAAGGAGAATCTTGAAAGAGAAAAATCACAAAGGAGTAAATTGTAGCACTCAATTCTATGAATGTTTAATAAACACCAGGTGATTTTTTTTTCCCAGTACTACCTCCATTCACTCTCATCTATCCTCCTGGAGTTACTAGTATCTTTGATTTCCTGAAAAGTGTAGGGAAATTATAAAGCTCTGTTCAGGATAATAGTCTTCATTAACATCAGCCTGAATGGGATATAAAATGTTATTGAACAATCTGAGCTTTGGATGTGACAACCCAGATTTGTTTGTTTTTTTCCCTATTAGTGGCAATACTCCAATATGTGTTCAACAATTGCAACAAATGTACCACACTAATGAAGGATGTTGTTAATGTGGGAAAGTGTGGGAGAGATAGGGAGTAGGGTAAATGGGAATCCCCTATATTGCATATGTAACATTTATGTAATCTAAAGTATTTTTAAAATTTTTAAACATCAATCTAAATTTTGATTTAGATTGCATAACATAAAAACCATTGACTAGTCTACTGACTGGAAAGATATAGACTCCAAGAAAGGTTTACTAAATAAATTCATTGATAAATATCTTCATTCCTCTTCTATTCAGAAATTTAGAAATATAAGAAATATAATCTAGTCAAATACATAATATCAGGTTATCTATAAAATGTCCAAATTGCTATGTAGTTCAAAGTATACAATCTCCTTATTTACTTTTTTCTTTCTCTTTCTCTTTCTCTCTTTTTTTTTGTTTCTTTTTCTTTCATATTTCCTCTCTCTGTGTCCTTTTCTTTCTTTCTTTAATATTGGAAACTTATGGTCATAATGAGTAAAAATACCCCCCAAACTTCTTGTACAAATTTTTATGTGGGCGTAGAAATTTGAAATTCTTGGGTGTTTACCTAAAAATAAATTGCTTAGCTATAGTCAATGTAGGCAAATGTTTACTTTAACAGAAACTTCCAAACCATTTTCTGAAATTTTTGTTATAATTCTGAATATTTTATATCCTAATCAGAAATTAGTGAGATTATATTGGTACTTGAGTGCTGAGGATAATTAATGGACTTTCTACAAGATATTGAAGATATTCCCCTACATTTCCTTCTAGGATTTTTATGGCTGTAGATTTCATATAAGGTTTTTGATCCATTTTGAGTTCATATTTGTATAAGATTTGAGATATTGGTTCTCCTTTTTTTTCTTATATGGATATCCACTTCCTCCAATACCATTTGTTGAATAGACTATTCTGACCTAGCTGGGTGAGTTTGTCAGCCTTGTCAAAAATCACTTAACTATAAATGTAAGGGTCTATTTCTGAACAATAAATTCAATTCATCGGTCAACATCTATCTTCATGCCAGTACCGTTCTGTTTTTACCATTAAAGCTAAGTAATATGCTTTAAAACCAGGAAGTGAGGGTTCTCTGTCTTTGTTTTTTATGAAGATATTTTTGGCTCTTCAGGGACTCTTATCTTCCAAATAAATGTTATAATTGACTTTTCCATTTCTGCAAAAGAGGCTGTTGGGACTTTTGTGATTGCATTGAATATGTAAATTAATTTTTGTTTAATCTGATATCTCTTCAACAAGTCTTCCAGTACATGAGCGTGAAATACCCTTCCATTTATTTATGTCATCTTTGATTTCTTTTAGCAATGTTTTGGAGTTTTCTGAATGTAGGTCCTTTATGTCCTTGGAGGAGTTTCTTCTTATACATTTGACCCTATTAGTCACTATTGTATATGGAAATGTTTTCTTCACTTCCTCATCAGATTACTCATTCTTAATGGAAATGCTACTAGTTTTTGAGTATTAATCCTGCCACTTTGCTGAATTTGTTTATTTGCTCTAATACCTTTGATGTGGGTTTTTTAAATTTCCTTGGTATAGGATTATGTCACCACCAAATAGTGAGAGTTTTATTTCTTTTCTTGTTTAGATGTCTTTTATTTCTTTTTCTTGCCTATTTCCTCTGGCTAGAAATATTAGCACAAAATTGAATAACAGTGGTGACAGTGGGAGTCCTTGTCTTCTTCCTGATCTCAGTGGGAAAGTTTTCAGTCTTTCCCTGTTGAGTACAATGTTCCTTCTTTTCCTATCTTTAAACTTGTTTTTATCCAAAAAATTCTGTATTTTGTCAAGTGACTTTTCTGTATCAATTGGGAGGATCATGTGATGTGATTTTCTTATTCAATTTATTAATGTGGTGTAGTACACTGTTTGATTTTCTTATGTTGAACAACCCTTGAATACATGGGATAAAACAAACTTGATTGTGATGCATAATTCTTTTAAAGTGCTTTTGGTTTGATTGCAAGTATTTTGTTGAGGATATTTGCATACATATTCATTAGAGAAATTGGCCTGTAATTTTATATTTTTGTAGTGTCTTTATCTGAGTTTGCTCTTAGGGTGATGCTGGCTTTACAGAATGAATTTGGTAGTGTCCCCTCCTGTTCAATTTTTAGCAAGAGTTTGAGCAAGATTGATATTAAGTCTTCTTTGAATGAATGGTAGAATTAACCTCTGAAGCAATCTTTTCCTGGACTTTGCATTTTTGGAAGGTTTTGATAACTGTTTCTACCTCTTTACTTGTGCTTGATTTGTTGAGGTCTTCTGCTTCTTCAGTAGTCAATGTAGTTTGTGTGTTTCTAGGAATTTGTCCATCTCATATAGATTGTCTAGTTTGGTGGCATATAGTTGTTCATAGTATTATCTTATGAACTCTTTGATATGTGGGGCTGTCTTTAGTGATGTTGCTCCTCTCATTTCTGATTTTATTTATTTTTGTCTTCTGTTTTCCTCTTTGTCAGTCTAGCTAAGGATTTATCAATTTTGTTGACCTCTTGAAAAACAAAATTTTGCTTTTTTAATTCTTTTTATTGATCTTTATTTTGTTCTCCATTACATTTATTTATTCTAAACTTTGTTGTTTCTTTCATTTTGCTTGCACCAATGACCATCTACTGAGGTACAGAGCAGATCCAAGTGGGCCTGGGGTTAACAACAAGAAAGCCTCCAAAAAATTCTTGTTTTCTTTCACTTTTTTGTCTGCTATTAGATGTCACTCTTCAGTGTACCTTTGCATGAAAATGGAACTTTCAGGCTCTATTGGCTTGTGTTTTTGAAGTGATTAGAGCCATAATTCAGAGCAGAGCCCTACTAGTTAAACTCACTGGAGAGAAACCACACTCAGCCCTCCACTGCACCCTCCCTCTTCTCAGAGAAGAATATGCTTGCTCCCCCCTCAGTGGGCCACCATCAGTCATTGGTTTTACCAAGGCTGTTCTTCTAGATGGTGTAGGATAGGTGCCACTCACCCCTGAAGGGGTGAGTAACTCACAGTTTCCCTCTTGGTCTCTTCATCTCTTTGTCCGCACTCTCTCCTGGATGATGGGAATGGTACCCTCCTGGTCCTCAGATTGCCAAAGCAGCCCTTTGGGCAGTTTCTGACAAACCTCCTCTGTTTTTGCAAGACCACTGGGTCCTGACTACCTCTACCGGCTCCAACACCATCTTCCCAGAACCTTGGCGTATTAACGTTTAAAATAACAAGAAGCTATTCCAGAAGCAATGCATGTTATTTCCAAAGCATATCTGCCATTCTCACAATATAGTTTTTTGATCCTTATGCCTGTTTCTTCATGACCATAAAAACTGCCGTATCTCCATTTTTGAAACATTATTTGAAAAAAGAGTGAGGAAGATGAAATGGTGGATAAGCAATTGAATTGAGTCACTCCATTTCAAATCACTTTCTAGCAAACTCATCCATTGCTTCTCATTTAATATCATTGGTCACATCTAAGTGAAAGAAATCTAGAAAAGTTAGTAAATTAAGCTCAATATATTACTGTCATACTTAAAAAATTAAGATTCCACTTGTAATGAGCACATGTTTGCACAGAGTCATATGCATAGACTTTCTCAACAAAGTCAGCTACCACATGGCAAAGCAAGAGGACCACCAATCTCTGCCAAGGTCTCTCCCTTTCTGCAGCTGTAGGCAAACCTGGAATAGGGTGCTTTTCTTACCAGGCCTTCTCTCTTTCTGGGATCCAGCTCTTTAAGCCTGTCAGGTATGTCTCACACTGAAACTCAATAGTAGGTAAAACCTCTCTTGTATGGCAGGATCATGTATGGTGGTTATCTTTTCCCATGTCTGTGTCTCTCTGTGTCTCCATTTTTTACTAGACCCAGGAAGAGGGCAGAGACTCTACTTGAGTCATGCTTCACTGACATAAACCAGTCAAAATTGTCGCACACTCACAGAAATGGATTAATTCTATTTAAGGGATTCATAAAAGAATTTCAAACTATCACATTTCATCTCTGAATCCCCAAAAGATTTGTCTTCCATATGCAAAATACATCCATTATATCATGATATTTCAAAAACCTTCAATCATTTCAGTAACAATGTTAAATACAAAATCACATAAAAATCAGTTATAGGCATGCAGTTTGTCTCGGGGAAAAGTTCTCTCTGGATGTAGACCTGTGAAATTTAGAAAACAAATTATCTTCCTCCAGTATACAAAGGAGAGACATAGATAGGATAAACATTTGCTTTATGAAGAGGAGAGATTGGGAAGGAAACATGTCTCATGGGTCCCCAACAGTTCCAAAAACCTACAGGACATAGTCCATTAGATTTAAAAGTCTTTGAGTAGTCCTTAAAATGATGCTTTCTTATTCTCCTCAGGGTTTCATGGTGGCCCACCTTTTCCACAGGCTTGCCCAATAACAATTTTCTAGGCTCTACTCTCATCAAGCATGTAGGTGGTGAATGAGCTTCAGAGCTCATCTTCCAAGAACATCAGGGTGACAGACACACTATCCCCAATCTTTGAGGTACAGTCACAACACCCTTAGAACAGTGATGAGACAGGAACATTCTCCCTATTCTGTAGCATACATGCTCAGCCCCCTCAGAATATTGTGGTGACCTGACTTTTTCCAACCTATGAGGAATAGGACCACAGCCCTCATAGAAGTGGGGTAGTGACCTAACTAAATGCAACCACCCAGAAATGCACACTCTATAGCCTGGGGTGGCCAAACTCTCCCTGAGCAATGGGCTGGAATATCCACCTTCCTCAAATGTAGGAGCAAATTCACCCTTTCTGCACACATGGGTTAGGCCCCTCTCTTGGTCCAAGGAGATGTCTTAATTCCAGACCTTAGCTTCCACAGTTTTCCTCTTGAACCTGATTTTTCCTTCAGTCTCTCCATCCCTGTTCCTTTTATTCGAGGCTGACACTTGTTTCATTCATGCAAGTCTCACAAAAATCTTGCTAGTTAAGCATGAAGGATACAGAGGTATAAGCCATCAGACAGTAAGACTTCCCACAAGTCCTTTCTGGATAATTGCATTTCCAATTCTGACTTACAAGTTCCCATCTTAGTTAAATTGTCATGTGAGCCACTATCTTCTGGGGGCTGGTTTTCAGAAGCTTGGAATTTCCCAAATCAGTCTCTGGTTTCTTTGTGCCCAGCAGTTTAGTTCTCATCTTAAGTCTTTCCTCTTTCATTTTACTATAAGCTGCAAGGAGAAGCCAGGTCACATTTTTTCACATTTACTTTGGAATTTTCCTCATCTAAATGTCCAAGCTCATCATTTTTAAATTCTACCTTCCATCTAACATAAGGAGTCAACTTTGCCAACTTTAAAAGAAGGATCACCTTTCCTCCAGTCTCCAATTATATTTTCATCATTTATTTCTAAGGTCTTATCAGATATAACTTTAGGGTTCATGTCCCTACCAACAGTCTCTTCACAACAGTCTATCCATTTTCTATCAAGCATCTCACAGTTCCTATAAAACATACCCTTAACCGTTTATAAAACCTTTCCAGCAATTTTGGTAATTTTAGCAGCATGACCCCTCTCCTGTTACCAGTTTCTGTTTTACTTTGCCAAAGAACTGCTATGTCAAAGTACCAGAAATCGATTGACTTTTACAAAATGCCTTTATTTGGGGTAAAAGCTCACATTCCAAGGCCATGAGAAGCCCAAATAAGGACACCATAAGAAGTGCATTCTCACTAAAGTCAGCTACCACATGGCACCAGCCTCTGCCAAGGTCTCTGCATTTCTGCATCTGTAGGCAAGCCTGGTGTATGACTTTTTTATCTTACTTGGCCATCTCTCTCTCTTTCTGGGCCTCAGAGCTTTAAGACTCTCAAGGCTTCTCACTTTGCTGCTCAACTGAGGATGAAACCTTTCTTACATTGCAGGATTAAACATGGTGGCTTCTTTTTTCCTCTATCTGTCTCTCTCTGTGTCTCCATTTTTTAGCAAACCCAGCAAAAGGACAAAGATTCAACTTGAGTCATTCTCACTGATGTAACCAAATGAACTGTCTCACACCCACAGAAATGGATTAGTTCTCCTTTTGAAATTCATAGAAAAAATTTCAAACTGCCACACAAATCAGGTATTCTTTGTGACATGCATCCAAAACATTATTTTTTATTTTTAGAAGTTATGAATTATGCTATATTATTCATATTTTTAAATGATTAATCTTTAACTCAGAGACCATTTTACTAGTTACTTTCATTGAGAGTGTTGTGCTTGAATTCTCTCTTCTACTTTCTAATTCAGTAAACTTTCCACTATATGAAGATTTTGTATTGGGAAAAAAGTTTTATTTGGAAATAAGTGCTAGATTATTACACACACAGGAATTTATATTCTCTTTATAATAAGATTTAAAAAAAGGATTAGAAGATCCCTAGAATATGTTCTAAAAATTATCTTTATAAAATCTACCAGTGAAAGGGTACTTTTCATATGGACCAAGTTTTAGTCCAATAGGACGTGTTTTATAAATATAAATATTTTCATATTTTTATAATTCAATTACAGCATTTTGAAATTTCAGCACCCTTCTAAAATGTTTTCTTCTGTTTAATAACATTCTTTTTCGATTAACATTTGGGATATTTGTATTGAAATATCTTCAGTTTTTAATATAGTTTACCTCTTCATATCGTCTACTGTTGTGAAAGCCATTTTTTTTTGTTAGTGTTTTGATCTATACAATATCCATTAATTCTTAGAGTTTCCATCTAAATGCTTACATTTCTCTTATGGTCTCATAAATTGCCCATGTTTTCCATATATCTTTCCTATATAATCATAATTATTTAAAAAATCCCTCTCTGATAATTACAATATCTGCATTTTATCTGAGTTGTATTCTGATGCCAACTTTGTCCTTTCAGAAAGTTTTTCTTGCCTTTTAGCATGACCTGCAATTTTTGCTTAACTGTGTTGGTTGGAGTCATGTTCACCAACAAAACATATGTACTTAAACTTAATTTGCCTTTTCATGAATGTGAACACATTAAAAATATATTTTATTATGTTAAAGTGATCATGGTGTGAATTTACTTTGATAGCCAATTTCTCTTTCTCCCTTTTTTTTTCACAGCTGTTCTTTGATATTTGGTTAATTTATTCTGACTTTAAAATTACCCAGATTATGATATCAAAATCAGACCAGAGATTTACTTAGGGGTTACAAAATTTCTCCCAGGAGATAGGAATAGAGGGTACTTAAAGTGGGTTTCTTTGTGCAATTCCAGACTGCACAAAGACAACATTCATTAGTGTACATTTTTTCTGAAGTTTTTTTTTCAATCCCTGCTTTCTGGTGTTTTGTTCTGGCCAGAGCCAAGATTCAAAGCAGGCAGTGCTGGCTGAATTCACTGAAAGGAAGCCTCCTGACTCCCCACACCTTTTTTCTTATAAGAGCTGACAAGGAGGAAGATGTCTGTTTGTCTCTCAGTCAGCTTCAGTAAGTCAGGGCTTTTATCTGGGTTTACTATCTTGGGGGAGGGAGTTGGAAAAACTTCCCTGACACCAGGGGTAGATAACTCATATTTGTTGTTTTAGGTTCTTTGTTTCTCTGTTCGTCAACCTCCTGGGAGTTGTGTAGCACTGTCTTGGTCTGCTGAAACACAAAACAGGTCCCTCAGAAAGCTTTTGGCTCTTTTTCCATTAAAAAAAAAATTAATAGTTTTTTTATATTTTAAATGCATTAGATTACATAAATGTTACATAAAAAATATACAGGATTCCCAAATGCCCCACTCCCTACCCCTCCCAAACTTTCTCAAATTAACAACATCCTTCATCAGTGTGGTACATTTCTAACAATTGATGAACATATATTGGAGCATTGTCACTAAGCATGTATCATAGCCATTATAGATTAAATTATGTCCTGTACAATTTTGTAAGTTATGACAAAATATAAAATGGTCTGTATCCATCATTGCAATGTCATTCAGGACAAATCCAATGTGCCAAAAATGCCCCCATATTGCATCTTTATTTCCTTCTTCCTCCCTTCAGAACTCATAGTAGCCCTGCCTCCACACCAATTATAAAATTTCTTCCATTGCTACAATAGCAATAAGTCTATAGTAGAATAACTGTGTCTACTGTTGTCCAACGTTCATTCCCCAATCCTGAGGATTCTGGAATGGTGATACCCACTCGACTTCTAATTGAAAGGGGGCTTAGATCTCAAGGGACTGATGGAAGAGACTATCTTACTTGCAATTTCAGACTCTTTCTGTTCCTTGGGATGCATGTTGTCCATCATCATCTCTTTGTTAATTGTCCTGGGTGAGTCCAATAAATTGGAGAGAAGGTGTTGCATCTCTGTTGAGATTCAGGTCCCAAGTGGCACATGAAAAGCCCAAAGATTTAAGTCTCTTGGACATACACCTATCAAGTCTAGTACTAACTATAGGCTCAAATACAAGGGCCAAAAGAGACATATGTAGGGAAAACACAAATGAGTCCAATTTTGACACACTGGGGAGTGTATATTCTAAAGTAAGACTCACTTGTAGGGCACCAAACTCCAGAGCTGTCTGCCCTGACTGTAGTGTCTGGATGTCTCTAGAGCACTCAGGTGTCCCACTATTTGATGCAATATTTACTGTGGAAGTCAATGAGGTCCTGCTGAGATATGCACAAGTGTAACCTCTGGAATGATCTCCCAACTCATTTTGAAATCTCTTAGCCATAGAAACTCATTTATATTTACCCTGTTTTTCTTTTTCTCAAAGTCTTTTTCCAGGTGAATTACTAGTTGGTGCTTGGTAATAATCCCTCAGTGCAAGAGAGGCTTATCCCCTAGAGTCATGTGTCATGCCAGGTGGAAAGTAATGCATTTATATGCTGAGTTTGGCTTAAAGAGAAGTCACATTTGAGCAACAAGGTGGCCTCAGGAGGTAAGTCTTAGGCAACACATAGTACTAGGCTAAGTTTCTATTTCAAAAGTGAAGGTTCATAAATACTGTCATCAATATCAAGGGCCCGTTGTTATGGTTCATCCTCCTTCACTAAGCATTGCTCCTGTACTCAGGGGATTCTTGCTGTCACATTAGAGAATGTAGTAGAGCACCCCAGGATGGGAATTTGATATTTTTTCAGTTATTGTGTGGTTCTCCACCCACCATGACAATGCCCCATGAACACCTGAACACATTGATATGCCTTAGCTATATGCCCACGGTGAACATCTTCCCATGCATCCCCGATCATTGAAACCCCACACCAATGATCCCCAACTGCCTCGTTGTGACCATTCTGTGATCCAAAATTTCTTCTTAAATGAAACCAACAAAATAGTGAAATAAATTTAATAAGAAAATAAAATAATATTGATAGTTTAAAAATTAACCATTAAAATCCAAAAAAAATTAAAAAATGAAATAAAAAATATACATTTTTTGACATGGTGTATTTCATCACTGTAAGATCTGTTGTCTTGTATATACAGTGACATTTTCTTCC
>JAQZBX010072195.1:0-15110 GCA_029593785.1 Cabassous unicinctus | reverse complement strand
AAAGAACACACACACACACACACACACACACACACACACATCCAACTATTAGAGCTAATAAACATGTTCAGCAAAGTTGTAGTTCATACACTAGAAATGAACAATTCAAAAATAAAATTAAGAGAAAAATTTTACTTACATTAGTATAAAAAAAGAATAAAATTCTTAAGAATAAATTTAACCAAAGAAGTACAAGACATATACCCTGAAAACTATAAAGCATTATTGAAAGCAATTAAAGGAGACCTAAGACAATGGAAAGGCATCCTGTGTCCATGGATTTGAAGACTTAATATTGTTAAGCTGGCAATACTACCTAAAGTGATCTACAGATTGAATGTTATCCCTCTCAAAATTCCAACATCCTTTCTTGCAGAAATGTGCAAGCTGATTCTAAACTCTTAGGGAAATTCAAGAACTTAGAATAACCAAAACAATCTTAAAAAAGAACAAATTTGGGCTACTTATGTTTCCTAATTTCAAATTTTAGTACAAAGCTACAGTTTGGTCCTGGTGTAAAGGGTAGACATATAGCTTCATGGAATAAGGATGTAAAAAGATGCTCATCAATGAAACAATCACAATGAGATACCACTTCACACACATGAGAATGGCCATTAAAAAAAAAAAAGGAAGGAAGGAAGGAAGGGAGGGAGGAAGGGAGGGAGGGAGGAAGGAAAGAAGGAAATGAACAAGTGTTGGTGAGAATGTGGAGTAATTAGAACCCTGAAACATTGCCGGTGGGAATGTAAAGTGGTGTAGCTGCTGTGGAAAACAGTCTGGCAGTTCCTCAAAAAGGTAAACATACAATTACCCTATGACTTGGCAATTGTACTCCTAGGTATATACCCAAGAGAATTGAAAACATTTGTTCACTCAAAAATTTGTACATGAATGTTCATAGCAGCTCTATTCACAATAGTCAAAAGATGGTAACAATCTCAATGCTCATCAACTGACAAATGGAAAAACAAAATGTAATAAAGCCACACAATGGAATAGGATTTGGATATAAAAAGGTGTAAAGTACATGACACAACACTGATGAACCTTGGAAAACATCATGCTGAGTAAAAAAAGCCAGACACAAAAGTCCATTCACTGTATGATTCCATTTATATGAAATAACTAGAACAGGCGAACCCATAGAGACAGAAAGCAGATCGGTGGTCTCCAGGGGCTGGTGGGAGGGAAGAAAGAGGAGTGACTGCTTATTGGGTAGGAGGTTTCTTTTTGGAGTAATGAAAATGTTGTGAAATTAGATAGTGGTGATAATTGTACAACATTGTGAATATATATATATATATATTTTTTTTTTTTTTTTTCTGATTAGTTTATTAGAGTGAGAGAAGAGGCCTCTCCAAATCCATTATATTTACACTGTCTTTTCTCACATAGTATATTATTTACCTATTAAGGGCTTTGCTGCATAACATACATATGGATTCTCACCAGTATGAATGTTATTGGATTATCTGAAGAAGTATGGATGTGACTATATTAAAAACCACTGAGTTATACACTTTAAAATGGTAAAAATGGTGAACTTTTTGTTATATGGATTTTATTGCAATAAAAAAATTTTAAAGTAAAGGTACTACATATTGTTTGACTCCATCTATAAAAATATAAATACAAATAAATTAGAGAGACAGAAACAGAATAGCAGCTATGTATAGCAGGGGAAGGATAGAGAGACTGAGAGATGATTATTAAGGGGTAGAGGTTTTCTTTGGTCTGTTTTTTATTATTATTATTGTTGTTGCTGTTGTTATTGTTGGAGTAATGGAAACACCCTAATATTGACTGGAGTGATGAAAGCACAGCTATGCGATTATACCACATATGACTGATCGTACACTTCAGATGGATTGGATGTTTTATGAGTATGTATCAATAAAATTGGTTAAAAATTTTAAAAAAAAGAAGGTGAAATAAAGATCTTTTGAGACAAAAAATTTAAATAAATACATAAAATTAAAATCTAATCGTTTCTAGAAACTCTCTTTAACTCAGGAATTTTGACCTAAATCCCACTCTCCTCCCCCTCCCCTAAATGTCCAGAAGAGGTTTCCAGACCCTCCAGGTTGAGGCAGAGCACTATTGTCTATCTCACTTCCCCCAAGAATGACTCAAAGGAAACAAATCCCTGTCCATCCACCGACTCACCTGAGCATAGAAATAAAGATGTTCTGCTACTGTCAAGTTATCAAACAAGATATCGTGTTGGGGGCACCAGCCCAAGCTCTTCCGGATTTGAACCATGTCTCGAGAAATTTCATACCCATTGATATACACCTGTCCACTTGATGGGGCACGAAGACCTAGAACCAAGTGGAAAACACATTCTAAAGCTCCCTTCAGTCAGAGCGCACTGCAGGGCAAGGCCCTGGTTGTTTGCTTGCTCTAACACAGCCTGTTCTCATTCTACTTCTTTGCCACCGTTCGTCGGTAACATACAGGGAATATATATTCTGTGCACAACAGAGTATGCAGATGTGTGGGAAGTATTAGAGCTAGAAGTCATTCCTGCTTCTGAACAATTCCAATCTGGTTAAGCAAATAAAACACATGTGTTTGTAAAGCAAATCACATAAGTATTAAGTAATAATTTGGATGCATGGTAAATTTCATTAAGAAGAAAAGTATTTGAGAACCTCACAGCTTGAATTGAGATCCTTGAAGGCAAAGTCCATGACTTATCCATCTCTGATTCCTATAAATGTCTGCTCAATGAAGGAATAAATGATTGTGCTTACAGCCAAATGTATGTCAGTATAAAACTTTGCTGCCTGTCCATCTGCATAGTGTTTTTGTCTTTATTCTTTTTCCAACTCTAAGTATGTTTTTCAGATTGAAAAAGGCAATAAATGTATATGCAATAAGGCTAGAAAAGAAAAAAGTTTAACAAAGAAAACAAAGTTTATACAAGTCTCATCATTAAAAGACAATTGCTGTTAATATGTAGCCTGATGTATTTGTCCTGTATATACTGACTCACACATATTTTCTTAACAAAAATGGGAATATATTAATTCCAATTTTTAACTCACTTTTTCAACTAACAATGTATCGAGGGCATTTGTTCACATTAACAAAATCTACATAATTTTTAAGGGCTTAAAATATTTCATTGTTATGAATATACTCTATTTGATCAGCCCACACTGATGGATACTTAAGTTATTTGCAGCTTTTCACAACTATAAACATGTGATATAACTTTGCCTACTTCTCCAATTATTTACGTACTATAAATTAATAAATAGATTTTGTAGGTCAAAAGTGGGACAAGGCTTTAAAGGTTTTTGATATTTATGTCAAATAACTCTGATCAGGTTTTTTTATCTTTCATTTTGGCTGCAGATAATAAAGCATCCATAATTGTTTGGCAGAAACAAAACAACAGGGAAAGAGTAAGTGGGGTGTTTGTCAGTTAACCTCCTTAAACAACACTACCATCTGATTTGCCTCCTTGACCAATCAGCCCTGGAGTCTGGCTGGACCACCTTAAGGCAGTGAGGGCTTCACAGGCCTATTTAGGAGTAGAAGCCTTCCCTAAATGGTCAGCTCCCAGGAGGAGCAATGCCTATACAGAGAGAGGACCAACCTCTACCAACACGACTGCACACCAGGAATCTGGCAGAGCTCAGCCCCAAGTCCTGACCCAGAGCCCGTCCAGTGCGCATCTGCTGGGATTTGGTTCTCAAAGTCCTGATACCAGAGGAACAGCCAAAGGTATCTAAGACCATGCTTCAATATTTTGCTGCTCTTCAAATGTCCTCAATGTATAGTGCATCAACAACCTCCAAGGAGAATAAGGCAAACTAATTTTGAGGTGTTAACAGCTCCTCAGGAGTTAGGGACTCAGTATGCAGAGGAAGAACTGGTCGACTTTCAGAGCTTCCTGAAGGTTAGGAATACATCTCATTGGGTTTGTTCAGAGTTTATACGTTAAGCCTGCAATAAATACATGTTTCTTGAATGAATGAGTTTTCAAATTTCACAGAATATTATTTTAGCTAATGGATTGTGAAAGAATTATTTAGGTATAAAAATTATTCTAAAGCCCAAAGCATTTTTAGAATAATTCAATAAGCATCTTTCTAAAAGTGCCTCTGACCATCAAAGACAAACGGGCGGACTGTTTTGCTGAGAGCTCAGTGGTGCCTCAAGTACCTGGTCGGTTATATCTGGAAAAAAACTTCCTCAGCACCGGGTGCAGCTTCTCAATAGCGCTTGCCATATGCCGAGAGCCTTGGAAATTAACTTCCTCAGATTTATTGAAAGAACCAAGTTTTTTCCTTCTCCTGGTACAGGGTAAACTGAATGACCAGACACTTCATAGACAGTGAACAAACTCACAAAAGATGCTTAATATTAATCTGTCAATGAAATCTAATGAGGGGAATTGGAGCCAAAAATCTAGACGAGTTAAATGGTTTTCAGGTCGTCCTCAGAAAGGTAGGCCCCACACATACCTGTGAGCACAGAGCAGGTGGTGGTTTTCCCAGCTCCATTATGTCCCAGGAGAATGGTGATCTGGCCCCTGTACAGGTTCATTGTCAGGTCTTTGACTGCTGTGTGTTCACTCCCCCCTACATGAAACACCTGTAGAAAAGCCAAAGGGCAAGTGACAGTGCAACGTGTACACACTTGACCTTTCTGAAGGCCTTTCTGACAGGCTGTGCACCCCACCTACTGCCCTTTAAGTCCGTCAATGAGAAACCAAGTGGAAATCTAAAAAGGGAACCACTGCCCGGAGCTACACTGAGGAAACTGACCCCTAGTGACCTCATGGAGGTATTTCCCATGGTCCCTAGAACCTGGTAGCAGGGAAACTGAACCACAGAGGGACAGGAGCTCAAGGATGAAGAGATCACTGGGAGCATGCATAGGGAATCTTCCTCCTGCTTCTGGAGCCTTGCTCTGCATCACCTGGCTAAGCCAGAGAGGGCACCCTGGAGTTAGCTGCTGATCTGGAGAGGGTATCCTAGACACAGATCAAATGTCTCCAGCATTTTAAATACTATTTTTTCCTTATGTAAATAATTCATACATAAGAGTAAAAGGAAGAAAGTAAAAGTTAGCCATCATGCCAATCCAGAGATAACATAACATGTGAATATGTACTTTACTGACTCCCACCCCCCTACACACCCCCATCTAATTGTAGTGGGGGCATTTTGGCTGGACCTGGGGTCTGGGTTACAAATACTATAATTGGATGGGAGTTAGATGTACTTCTTCCCATAATTTATCTCACTGTGTTTGGGAGCAGGGTGTTGCTGAAGGGAATTTAGCCAACTTCCCTTGCCCTCATATCCATTTGATCTTGATTGTTCTAAACCAAGTATGACAGTGCTGTTCCCTGACTTCTCAGTCTCCCTTAGAGTAGAGGTGGCCATGTGACATAATTCTGGGCAATAAAAATAAGAGGTAACCTAACTTAAGGGCTTCAAGAAAGGAAAGAAGGAAGGGGGAAAGTAAAGGAGGGGATGAGGCAAAAGGAAGCAAAGAAGGAAAGAAGGGAGGAAGGGAGGAAAGACAAAGCCTTTGCCAAAAGAAAGCCTTTGTCCCTTGTCTTTCCCCCTAAATGAGCTGCAACAGTCATCTTGCAACCATGAAATGCTAAGCACTCAGATAAAATGAATATGCTACAAAGGGCCCAGGAAAAACTAAACAGATAAAATCAGAAAGAACTGTCATCTGGAATGGCTTTGTTGAGCAGCTGAAATCACGCCAGCACCTCTCTCTGCAGACTGTTAAGTGAAGAAAGAAAACAAAATCCCTACTTCTTTAAGCTGCAGTAAACTGGGTGAAGACGCCTAAGTCTTACGGTAGTAAATGGAGGAGTGGACCTATAACCCACCTCGTGAACACCCTGGGCTAGGATGTGATCCACTTTATTCCACAGCAGAAGAAGCAACACAAAGTGTTGAGCTGGGACCTCTAACAGTGCACTGCCACAGCATCAGCCATTTCACTAGGTGCCTCACATCTTAACCTGCAAGGTGTGAGCCATACAGCTTATAACCAGGCATGCCTGATGCGAGTCCTTAGCTAGCGGACACAAGATAGCTGTCCTTAGCACAGGGCTATGCATGCAATACTCAGCAAACACTGGTGAAAGAGTAAATGTCCCTATTTTTACAGTCAGAAGCTAATGGTGAAATCTGCTTTACTATTTGATTTGGCTATGTAAAAAATGCTATTGGATAAAAGTCAACCATAGATGACTAAATTCCAGTGTCTTGCCTCAATGGAGTGTGTGTTTTTTTTTTAATTTATATGGATATATACATATATATGTTTTTATGAAAGAAACTGTACATTTACAGAAAAACCATGGAGAAAATATAGGGTTTCCATATACCACCCTCCCCCCAGCTATTATTAACATCTTGCATTAGTGTGGTACATTTGTTACAACTGATGAAACAGTATTATTATAATTGTACTAGTAACTAATTAACTAAAGTCCATGGTTTACATTACAGTTCACTGTGCTGTACAGTCCTATGATTTTTTATAAATATTTCATTCTGGTAACATATATACAACCTAAAATTTCCCCTTTAGCCACATTCCAATATACAATGTAGTGTGTCTACTGACACTCACAATGTTGTGCTACCATCATTCCATCCATGACCAAGCTCTCTCAAGACCCCAAACAGAAATTCCGTACACTTTAAGCCTTAGCTCCCCATCCCTCCCCCCATTGGGCCCTAGTAACTCATGTTCTGGTTTCTGACTTTCTGGTGATTTTTTCCTTTTTTCTTTTAAGCGGTTTTATTAAGATATATTCACATACCATACAATCTATCCAAAGTGTACAATCAATGTCTTTTAGTATAATCACAGTTCAACAGGGTGTTTTGCATTTGGAGGAGACCATTCTCCAAAGAGAGATCATCTAGACCTACATCCAGTTAACTTTATATTAGGACAAGCAACATTTTAAGTTATATTCCTAATTTTGAGGACAGCATTACAGAGGGGAATTAAAATTCTCTATCACAAACAGTACCTTGGAACTGCTGTCAGTATCAGACAACAGCCTGTGTGGACTGTTTCTCGAGAACATTAGGTGATACCTTGTATAGATGCTGGATTTCAATTCCTTTCATTAAATCGGTAGGCTCACTCTGAATGAACTCGCTTTTCAGAGGTTCTTCAGGATGCCCCATTTCTGACACTGGGTAGACAAGAGTTCCAGGTTCTCCATGCCAGTAGGAGGGCTGGAGAGGAAGTCAACATATACATTAAAACGTTTGTGTGAACTGACTCTCTTTTTCTGGAAAATAAATATTTTGGTAAATTAATTCTTTTACTTGTATCAAACATTTAATGGTGCCTGGATAAGTTAAGGAACTTTATCATGGACTCACCCCTAATAAATTGCATTTCAACCTCAACCATGGCCCAGAGGATGGAGCTACAAAGGGTGCCCGGTGTGCTGGGGAAGCCACATGTGGGCAATCAGCCTTTCCGTGGGCTTAGGCCTGGAGAAACATTGGCATTAACAACCGCCCCTTTCTGCACACTCGAAGAAGGGAACTGAGAAGGTTGAGCATGGCGTCCTTTGCAGAGATCCTAATGGAGCACTTGTGCAATGCAGACAAGACAGGTCACCTCTGCTGTGTGAGGGCTGAGACAGGCATGAAGAACTTGACTTTGTAAGGAAAATATAGTCATCATAGGAGAAAAGTGATTCTGAGAGCTTCAGGGGCTTGTGAATGGAAGCTTGCCCCTGCCAGCACCCTGGAGGCATAGAGGTCTCCAGCTTCAGGGCCATTCCAGGAGTGCAGCTCAATGGGGAAAGAAACAGTGGAGTTCTGGATTCTGGGTCATCCAGAGAGACATCCAGAGGTGCTTTTGGAGGGACTCCATGTGGGGCTGATTCTCCACCCCACCCCCCGCTGCCCCGCCCTGCTCACTGCATCAGTAGGTGGGGCAAGAGTCAGAGAAACACATTTACTGTGAATTATACACATTGGCAACCACAAGCTATTGGGTTTTGGGTGAACCCAGGTTAGAGATATCCTGGCGTCTGAGTAATATTGATGACAAACAATAAAAAGACTAAGGTGAATCTAAGCAAACAGCAGCAGCAGAACTCACCATGACAAAGAAGTACCAAGGCTTGGATGCACTGTGCTCCCCCAGGGAGATGAACTCTGCACACCAGGTCACTAAACCGTATAAGAAAGAGTCAAGCAATAGCATGAGCAGCACCTGAGTGAAGTTAAAATCTCCATCTAGACTGCCTATATTGTGCCACTGAATGCCTGCACCTGTTACAAAGGAAGAACAACAGTTACTAAGCTTACCCACTGAAGAAGAGAAAAGTTACCACAAATTTCCAATCAAAAAGCCCGGGGCCAGGCCAAAAACAAAATTGGACTATTTATGTCTGGGGCATTATGGGGCAAGCACTAGGCATGGAAAAGGAAACCAGAGTTGTTAGTTTCTCCCATGGGATAGCATTTTTATTATTGCCAAAAGATTGTAGTACATTCATTGGCACCAATAAGTCAGAAACTTGGTGATCTAAAGCACATCTCCAAGCTTTTGCATATGCTGCCTGGAACACCTTCCCACTCCTGCCCCAGCTTCTTTGCTTAGCTTACTCTTACTTCAAAGATCAGCACAGATATCCCCTTACCAAGAAGCATCCCCACTTTCCTTGTCTGGGTTAGGCGCCCAACCCATGTGCATCCAGGGCACCTTATGCTGATCCTAGAACTTTCTGCATTGCCTTGTGAATATGTTCACTTATCACTGTCCCCAGGGTGTGGTCACTGGGGCCAGGGACTATGGCTTTGATCTCAATTTCTCCAACATCTGGCATAGGGTCTCGTATACAGCAGAAGCTCAACATATGCTTATTCCATGAAGAAAGGAAAATGTTGAGGAAGGGTTTGGGAACATTTCTTGAGTATGTATGGAGATATGTATCCTAAGTGATGTCAAAGTGTCTGATCTGAATAAAAGTTGACCAAGCTCTCCATTTCAAACATTCAAGACACTGTACATCTGCAACTAGCATGGCAGGGTCTAGAAGGTGGAAATGAGCAACACTGCAGGACAGATTCCAGCACTGTGAGTGGACAGACGGGCGAGGTCAGTGCTCCTCAAACTTCAACATGCTGATGGATCACCTGGGGAGCTGTTAGGCATGACGACTCTGATTGCGCGAGTCTGGGGGGAGCTCCCTGGAGATGCTGCTGCCGCTGGGCCGGGGCCACGCTGGGAAGAGCACGGGGCAAGCGGCCTCCACGGTCCTTCCAGCAATGAGAATCCACAATGTGCACCTGCTTTGTGCCAACCTAAGAGCTTTGCCCTGCACTCTACCTTTTGCAACTCAGTGTAAAAACAGACTTCATACATATCAGGATGGATTCCAAAGCTGCTGAAACATTAAGCAAACTGATTTCATGAAAACCAGGTACACTTTCATTCAATGCAAAGTCTGCTGTGCAAATGGAAGAAACAAACAAAGCTCCATTCCCACCTCAGTAAACTTATGATTGCCAGGTAACTCCATTTTTTTCCCAATGTGAAATATACACATAGGAAACTATACAATATATACACAGTTTAACAAATAGTGAGAAGAAAATACCTGTATAAAACCACCACCTAAGTAAATTCACCAGAAGCCCCAAATGAGCACAAGCCCATCACACCATCCTTATGTTTATAAAATCATGTTCTTGTAGGTAACATACAGTTGGGCATTGCCTTTTTACCCAATCCGACACTCTCTTTTTAATTCGTATATTTAGATCATTCACATTTAATGTGATTATTGATTGTTTTGATTAAAGCATATCATCTTGCTAGCTTTTTTCTATTTGTTCCAATCTGCTTTCTTTTTCCCTCAATTCCCCCCTTTTCTTGTGTTAACTGAGCATTTTTATGAACCCATTTTATCTCCACTATTGACTTATACCTTTTTAAAAACTTTAGTGTTGCCCTAGAGTTTACAATATACACGTTTAATTAGTCAGAACTTATCGTCAAATGATATTACATGGCTTCGCATGCAGTATACCTTACAACAGTATATTCCCAATTACTGTCTTCCATCCTTTGTGCTATTGTTGTTGTACCTTTTATTTTATTTAAGTTGTAACACATAATACATTGCTACAAACTTTAGACAGTTCTCTTTTAGAGCAAATAAAAATTAAAAACCACATTTACTTTTTCATTTTCATTGCTTTCAATTTCTTTGTGTAGATCCATGTTTCCGTCTGGAATGATATTCCTTCTGTCTAAAGAACTTCCCCTAACATTTCTTGAAGGCCTGCTTGTATCAAATTCTCTGTTTTTGTTTATTTGAGAGAGTCTTTACTTCTATTTTTGACAGGTATTTTTGCTGAGTATAGAATTCAAGGTTGACAGTTTTCTTCTTTTAGTACTTTAAAGATGTCACTTCATTATCTTCTACCTTGTATGATTTCTGACAAGAAGTCACTTATAATTCTTCTCTTTGTTCCTTTGATAGTAGTATGTCTTTTTTCTCTGTTCCTTCAGGATTTCCTTTATGTATCACCCCGCCCCAGAGATGGCTCCCTTATGTTTGCTCGTTGTTTTTTGCCATTGTTTTTGCTTGTTGTTTGCACTCGTTGTCTGTTCATTGTTTTTGCTCATCACCTGCTTGTTGTTTGTCTTCTTTAGGAGGCACTGGGAACCAAACCTGGTGGGAGGCGGGTGCTCAACTGCTTGAGCCATATCCGTTCCTCTGTATTTTTAATATAATAAACTTTCTTTTCAAAGAAGTTTTAGATGACTGAAAAGTTATACCAAAAGTATAAGAGATCCCCATATACTCCCCACCCTCTCCCCCTCCCACATCTTCCCTTATTAATAACATCTTACAATTGTGTGGTACATTTTTCACAATTTGATGAATAAATATTGAATTATTGCTACTAACCAAGGTTTATAGCTTACATTGTGGTACACACTTAATTCCAATGTCCTAAAAGTGCCCTGTGTTCCACCTATTATTCCCTCCCCCTCTCCTTAGAACCTCTGGTAATCACTATCTTTATAACAAGGTTAAATGTTCTTCCATTACTACAATATTAATAAATTTATTTTGTCCATGGTTGCATTTCGCCCCTTATGTTTGTTCATTCCTCAACCTTGAAAATTTTGGGATAGTGCTGCTTGCTTTGCCTCAGACTGAGAGGGGGCTTAGATCTTATGGGGCAGATGGGAGGAACTGTTTTGCTTGCAGTTGCAGATACTCTCTGTGTTTTGGGATAGAGGTTATCCATCATCAACATTTTGTTAGTTGTCCTGGGCGAGTCCGATGATCTGGAGAGTAGGTGTTGGCCGCAACTCTTCTGAGATTCAGGGCTCAACCAGCATAAAAGCAGACTGAAGATTTAAGTCTCTGAGATATATGTTTAATGGGTATCATGCTAATTATAGGCTCAAATAAAGGGGACAGAAGAATCATGTGTAGGGAAATTATAGATGAGTCTAACTCTGTTACATTGGAGAAATAGATTGTTATATATTTCAAGGTAGGGCCCACTGACAGGGTGATTTCAAGGGACTGTGTGCCTTGCCTATAGTGTCTGGAAGGCTCTAGAGATCTCAGGAGCACCCCTGTTTGAGACTTTGTTCACAGTGGCAGTTAGTGAGATTTGCCTGAGACATGCATAAGTATAACTTCTAGAATGACCTCTTGACTCATTTTGAAATCTCTTAGCTATAAAAACTCTTTCGTATTTGATGTTTCCCCCTTTTGGGCAACTTCTATTTCCAAATGCATCACTAGCTGGTGCTTGGTATTAATCCCTCAGTGCCAGGAAGGCTCACCTCTGGGAGTCATGTCCCACGCCAGGGGGTAGGGAGGAAGGTAATGCATTTATTTGCTGAATTTGGCTTAGAGAAAGGCCACATTTGAGTAACATGGAGGTTTTCAGGATGCAACTCTTGGGCAATAGTTATTATTAGGCTGTTTCAATTTTACAAGAATAAGGTTCATAGTTACATGCATTAATATTGAGGGCTTACATATTGGTCTATTTTCTTTTATTAGGCACTGCCTATGTACTTGAGAGATTCTTTCCCCTCTATTTGAGAATATACAGGACTCCCAAGGATTGAAGTTTAGTATTTTGTTGTTTATTGTGAAGGTCTCCACCCACTGAGATAACACTCTATGACAAGATGAACACATTCATATTCCATGGAAGCATGCCCCAGACGCACCCTTTCCCACACATCCCCCCACAACAAACCCTGCACCAGTGACCCTTCCCTGACATATTTGCCAAAAGAACATTCCCACAATTGTATTTTCAACCATAGACTTCCACCTCTCCAGAGCTCACCTGTTCCTTCCTCCAGCCCTCCCCCCAGTTCCATCAATTGTCCAAACCATCTCAACACTGCTCACCCTCACACTCCAGCACCATCAATCCACTCACATCCCTGCACCATCATCACCCCCATTCACTGCCAAACCACCCCCTTCCACCTTATCATAGGTTCTGACCAGACTGAGAATCAGTTCACCACTCTCTACTTCCTTTCTGTCTCCTGATAACCTATTTTCCAGACTCTATCTCTGTGAGTCTGCTCAATATACTTAGGTCATATCAGTGAGGTCATGCAATGACCTTTAGTGACTGGCTTACTTAACATAAGGTTTTTGAGACTCATCCATTAAGTCAAAACTTCATTCCTTCTTACAGCTGAGTAATATTCGATTGTATGTATATACCACATTTTGCTTATCCATTCATCTGTTTATGGGCACTTGGTTTGCTTCCAACTTTTGGCAATAGTGAATAATGCTGCTATGAACATTGGTGTGCATATATCTGTTCATGTACCTGCTTTCAATTCCTCTGGGTATATACCTAGTAGTAGGATTGCTGGATCATATAGCAATCCTATAGTTAGCTTTCTGAGGACCTCCCACACCGTCCTCCACAATGGCTGCACCATTCTACATTCCCACCAGCATTCTCTAACACTTGTGGTTTTCTGTGTGATTTTTTTTAAAGCAATTTAAATATGATTTGCATAGGTGTTTTGTTATTTGTTTGTTTTTAATCTGGTGTGGTATTCTCTGAAACTCTTGGAAATGTGGTTGGATGTCATTAATTTGGGAAAGTTCTTGGCCATTATTTCATCAAATTTTTCTTCTGCCCCATGCTCTATCTCTTCTCCTTTTGGGATTCCAATAATGTATATATTAGACTGTTTGATATTGCCCCACAGCTGTTGGGGACTCCGTTTTGTTTTGTGTTTTTTTCACTCTTTTTTTCTCTTTGTGTTTCAGTTTGAGTAATTTCTATTGACCTACCTTCAAGTTCATTGATTCTTTCCTTTGTTATGTTGAGTCTCCTGATATACTGTGGGTTTCATCTTCATCTCTACTCCTGTGTTCTTATCCTCTAGCATTTCCATTAGATTATTTCTTACAGCTTCCATCTCTCTGTTAAAAGTACCCATCTGATCTAGTATGACCTTTTCCATTAGCAGATTTAACACAGGGTTTCTCAATCTCAGCACTACTGACATTTTAGACGGGACCATTCTTTGTTGTGTGATGTGCATTGTAAGATGTTTATCAGCATTCCTGGCCTTTACCCACTAGATCCACTAGCATCCACCCACTACCAGCTGTGACAATAAAAAACATCTCCAAACAGTGCCAAATATCCCTTGGGGGACAAAATCATTCCTGGTTGAGAATCACTGTATTATCATATTATTAATAATTTTAAATTCCCTTCAGATAGTCCCAACTTGTGTCATATCTGAGTCTGGTTTTGTTGATTGTTTTGTCTCTTGGAGATGTGTTGTTTTTTTCTTTCTTCTTCATGTATTTCATATTTTTTTGCTGAGAGCTGGACATTTTGTGTAAGACAAGTTTTAAAGCTGAGTTTTTAATGCTTAGAAATAGGTATGTCTTTCCTTCTACTTTCTCCATGGTGTAGGAATTTGTTAATTTTATTAGTTTGTTGTTGCTATGGTTACCCTCAGTGCATCACAAGCTTCAAATTCCTCTAGTAATGGGGGCTAGTGTATCTGATGTTTCTTCTCAGTACTATTCACCTTTAGGTCTTCCTTTGGTGCTACACCTTAGAGAGAGTCTGTCTCTTGCAGGTCTTCCAGCAGTATTCCACTGTTACATAACAGTTGTTAGCCTGGTGGGGGGCTGGATAAGGAGGTGCATTGACTCATTTTCTGATTAAGCCTCAGTCTTAGACAAGTGTAGTGTCCCTTGGAGTCATGGATGTGATTTCCACAAATGATCCTGCGACTGCTTTAGCTGTAGTCCTGGACTCAGCACCATCCTGCCCCTCACCAAAGAGTAGAAAGGTTTTTTCCTGCTCCCTTTTCCCAGCTGCAATGGGTTTTCACCAGTGCACTATGGGTAACTAGTTTTTCCCCCCTTAACCCCACTGATTTTCTGTTCCATGGGGAAGATATGGAAAGAATACGGGACAAAGTTCTGGGAGGAGCAGCTTTGGGCCTCCTCCACTACTATTCCCTTTTCCCAGGCCTGTACAAGGGAAGTTCTGTTATGACTGTCTTCAGTCCTCCTTGAGGGTGTATGGTGGGATTCATGAATAAAAAGTTTGCAAGAGGGTATAAAATCTTCCTATAGTGGCCCCTTGGGGATTCACCCTCTTCCACCAGCTTGTACTGTCTCCACCAATTTGTCAGCTCTTCTAACTGAATTCTTCTTACTGATGTCTAGCTGTCCTGGATAAGCCAAGTGCTTCTGTTTTGTTTCTCGGTGCAGGTACCTGTCTTTCTCCAAATACTGGGTTTGTTGTTTGTTCTGTGACCTCAGATCTTTAATAAGTTCAAGAAAAGTCATGGACTTGCAGTTTCCCAGCTTTTTTCTTGTTGTAGGTACATGCTCTTTCCAGCTTTCTACATTCCCAAGCCAAAACCAGAAGACTAAAATAATTTTAATTTTCTTTATAATTTTACTATGTATGCATTTCTACATAACAAAAACATAGTACACTTGATATAATACACCTACATAAGATAAATTAGTTTTGTCCTTTCTTGAACTTTATATCACTATAATTCTTTTTTTTTTTTTTTTA
>JAQZBX010072194.1:0-15113 GCA_029593785.1 Cabassous unicinctus | reverse complement strand
CAAGATATTTCACACAGTGTTGCTTCTAATGAAGGAAATCACTTAACAGCAAATAGAGCCAGGCTCATGGAATTGCTGGTTTTACCATGTTCCCATCATGTTGAAGAAGCTGGATTGATAAAAGAGTGGAATGACCTTTGAAGACTGAATTATGACATCTTACTCATGTTAATAACTACCATGACTGGGGCATTACTTTCCAGGATGCAGTATATGCTTTAAATCCACTTCCAGCATATTATGGTAATTATTCCATATCCAGAATTCATGGGTCCATGAGTCAAGAAGAGTAAATAGGGGTGACATCACTTGTTATTACCTGTAATGATCTACTAACAAAATTTTATTTCTTGTCCCATGCCTTTATGCTCTGCAGGTCCGATAGTCTTAGTTCCAAAAATAGGATGCTTACACCAGGAGATGAAGCAGCATTTTCATGAACTGGAAGTTAAGACTGGCAACCAGCCACTTTTGGTTTATCATTTCTCTAAATAAAATGGCAAAGACTGGAGTTACTATACTAGGTGCACTGATTGAGTCTGTTTACCATAGGATAATCAGACTATTACTAAACAATGGAGGAAAAGATGAGTATGTCTGGAATAAAAGTAATCCCTTATTTTGGTCCTAAATGGCCCTTTAATTGAGGATTCAGTAGCTAAAGAAAGATATGTGGGTGCAAAGTTGACAAAAGGAACACTGTGATGGTTAATTTTATGTGTCAAGTTGGTTTTTAATTTGGACAAATGTATGCCAATTTATCCTTAGAAAGGTATTTTTAGTTGCAATTACTTTCTAGAATTAGTTGACATGAAGGGAATTATTATGACGAGGAGGCCTCCTGCAATCTGTTGAAAACCTTAGAGAAAAAGTTTGTATTCCAGGAGAAATTCTGCCTCAGTCTACATAGCTCTCCTCATCTCTGAATTTCTAGCCAGATTTCCTCCTCTACAGATTTCTGAGTCAATATTTCAGCATCACCTCTTACAGCAATTTCCAGCCTGCTGCCTGCCCTGTGGAATTAGACATACCAACACTCACAATTTCTTAAAATGTATGTGTATATCCTGTTGGTTCTGTTTCTCTGGAGAACTCTGACAAATATATGGGCCAACTGCAGGACTCTCTCTCTCTTCCCCATTACAAAACAGAACCAAATACTCTGTGTATGGCATCAGATTTCATCCAGGATGAATTTCCTCTTTTGTTGATCAGAAATAATGATGAGCTGCAGATCTAACAAAGTTTACATAGTAAGCTCCTGAAAATGTATGTGGACACAGAGCATTTTGAAGTGACTTGAAAGATATGGCATTCAATGTCACTAAGAACAACATCTAAATTCTTTTCCTTGGAGACCCATGCTCTGCTTACGTTTTTAAGATCACATTACTGCTCTCTAACGCAGTTCATAATGAGTAGATTGGGCATGGGTTTGAAACTGGTCACATAGTTGTTATAAGCAGGGTGACCACATGCCATGGTTTGACAGTCTGTTAGTTTAACTTTACAAGATGTCTCATCTAGACCCATCTTCATTCAATTCTAACCTCATTGTCACCGCACAGGTTCTGTAACATACCCAGATCTCTTTGTCCTTGGACCTTTGTGTATGCTATTTGTGCCTGACATCCACCTACACACATACCTGTCACTGTAGATGTCATCTGCATCTTAATATTGTGTCAGTCCCTTATTTCCTTAAAAGCCCACTTCTAAAAACTTTCTTTTATAGTTTTTCACTGAATTTTTTTTTACCATTTCCTTCAAGTATAATGGCAATTATAAGGTTTTGGATATTTAATGTGTAAAGATATAATTCCTAGCAAGTACAACAAAAAGGCGGTAGTGGGGTGGGTTATAGGGGTAACATTGGTAACACTTCAAATGAGATTGTTATAGGTTTAGAAGGTTACATTTAAGCACATTAGTAAACACAGAGAAAATACATGAAAACAAAACAGAAGGAAATGAAAAGTCTCAAAATTCTACAATACAAAAAATTAAATAGGTATGAAAATATGAAAGTAGACATTGATAACAGAATTAGCAGGCCAAATGGGGGTAAAACAGCATACAAATAACAAAAATGGCAGCAGAAATTTTTGCATTAGAAATTACTTTAAATAGGAATGGACTAAACTCTCCATCTAAAGGCAGAGATTGGACAATGGTTGGAAATATATCCTGGGGGGATTGTGGGAAGATAGCATTGCACTAACAAGCAGAGCTAAATACTCCCATAAAAACAATGGTGAAAGAACCAGAAACCTTTCTGAGGGACCTACTTTTGGGGTTAGTAGGCCAGGACAGAGCTAAACAACTCCCAGGAGACTGAGGGACAGAGAGATGAAGACCCCAAAACAGCAAACATGAGTGACCAAATACCCATGGTTGCTGGGAAGGGCCCTTCACCCCATCCCCAAGATATTAAGCTGGAATATAAACTGTGTCTCACTGCAGCTGACTGAGAAAGGAACAGATATTTTCCTCCATGTCAGCTGTCTGAAATGAAAAAGAAAGTGGAGTGGGAGGTTGTGGGGGGAGGAGGGGGCTTTGCTTCAGTGAATTTAGCCAGAAGAGCCCACTTTGAAGTTCTGCTGTGGAGGTTCAACACAAAGATACAGGAAAACCTACACAGAAACAGCTCTGTGTAAAGTTGCACAGATGAGCACCATCTGCTGGAAAATGCATGGGCAAAAACTGTTTTCAGTTCTCTCTGTATCCTAACTCCTGGGAGAAAATCTAAACCCCATTAATGAGTCCCAGGCCAAATTTGATAATTTAAGCTAGGCAGTTATAAAGACATAGAATAATATCAATGAAGAGCTGTGTAAAAACACAATAGGCAAAAGAGAGAAATTGGCCATCAGAGTAAATTCACCAACATATTCAGATATCTAGACATCAGCAAAAAATTACAAGCCATATTAGGAAACAGGAAGAGATGGTCCAGCCAAAGAACAAACCAAATATCCTGAAAATATACAAGACTTAAGACTTAATCAGTGATAATTACACAGCTCCCCTAAATCAATTCTAACAATTTAAGGAAAATATGACTAAAGAAATAAGGATATTAAGGAGACACTGGGTGAGCATATAGAACAATTTGAAAGACTGCAAAGAAAATTAACAGACCTTAAGGGAATGAAAGACAAGATGGATGATATTAAAATTACATTAGAGGCACATAAGAGAATATTTCAACTGCTTGTGGATAGAATTAGCGATTTTGAAACATAACATTGCAACTGGGAAAAGCAGGAGAACAGAAGGAGACAAGAATGGAAAAAATAGAACAGGGTCTCAGTGAACTGAAAGACAGTGTGAAATATGCAAACATTTCATGATTGGTATCCCAGAAGGAGAAGAGAATGGAAAGGGGGCAGAAAAAATATTTGAGGAAATAATGACTGAAAATTTCCCAACGCTTATGAAAGAGGTAAAGGACAATGCACACCAAACAGAATAAATCTGAATAGACCTATCAGGAGACACTTACTATTCACAAGGACAACTATGAGAGATAAAGAGAGGATTCTGAAAGCAACAAGAGTAAAGCAAAACATCACATAAAAGCGAACCTGAATAAGATTAACTGCTGACATCTCATCAGACCATGGAGGCAAAAAGAAAGTATCATGATGTATTTAAGATACTAAAAGAAAAATACTGCCAGTCAAGAATTCTGAATCTGGCAAAACTGTCCTTCAAAAATAAGGATGAGTTTAAAATCTTCACAGAAAAGCAAAACCAGATAGACTATGTTACCAAAAGATGAGAATTACAAGAGATACTAAAGGGACTGCTACAGTGTGAAAGGAAAAAATGGTGAGAAATTTGGAGTAAAGTTTTGAAATGAAGATTATTTGGAAGGGTAAATTAAAACATAAGAAGACAGACAATAGAATTAAATAACAACAGAGTTCTCAAGGACAAAATGGATGAAGTAAGTAATGCTTTTGCAGTAATAATATTGAATATTAATGGATTGAACACCTGAATCAAAAGATATAGACTGAAAAAATGGATTTTAAAAATGAGCCATCTATATGGTGTCTACAAGAGTCCCATCTCAGATGTAAGAACACAATCATTTTAAAAGTACAAAGTTAGAAAAAAGTATTCTATGCAAAAAGTAACCAAAAAAGAGGTGGAGTAGTGATACTAATATCAAAAAAAATAGATTTCAAGTGCAAAATTTTTATAAGGGATGAAGAAATTCCTTACATATTAATAAAAGTGGCAATTAACCAAGAAGAAATAACTATTCCAAATATTTATGCACCTAACCTGAGTTCCCTAAGATACATGAGGCATACACTGGGAAAACTAAAGGGAGAAATAGATGTCTCTACAATAATAGTTGAAGACTTCAAGACACCACTTTCAGTATTGGATGGAACCTCTGGACATAGGATAAATAAGGAAACAGAGAACTTGAATAGTATGATAAATGAAATAGACCTAACAGACATCTGTAGAGCATTGTACCCCAAAACAGCAGGATATACTTACATTTCAAGTGCTTATTGATCCTTCTCCAAGATAGACCATATATTGGGTCACAAGACGAGTCTCAAAAAGCTCAAAAAGATTGAAATTATACAAAATACTTTCTCTGATTACAACAGAATGAAGCTGTAATTCAATAATAGACAGAAAAATGGTAAATTCACAAATATATGGATCTTGAACTACATAGTCTTAAATAATCAGTGGGTGAAGAAGAAATTGCAAGGGAATTCAGCAAATATCTTGAGATGAATGAAAATGAGAACACAACAACATATCAAAACACATAGGACACTGCAAGGGCAGTTTTGAAAGGGAAATTTATAGACCTCAATGCTTACATAAAAAAAGAAAAAATAGCTAAATGTGAAGCCCTAATACACACCTGATGGAACAAGAAAAGGAATAGCAAAGTAATCCCAAACCAAGCTGAAGGAAAGAAATAATTAAATATTCAAGCAGAAATAAATGAAATTAAGAACACCAGCAACAACAAAAACAGAGAGAATCAACAAAACCAAATTTGTCTGTTTCAGATCAAGAAAATTGACAAACCCTTAGCTATGCTGACAAAGAAAAAGAGAGAAGATGCAAATAAATAAAATCAGAAATGGCAGGGGGAGGGAGGAAGGCATTATTACTGATCCCACAGAAATGAGAGAGAACATAAGAGGATACTATGAACAACAGTATGCCAAACAAATTCCTAGAACCCACAAACCACCTAAATGATCCTAGATGGAATAGAAGACCTTAAAAAGCTAATCAAAAGTGAAGAGATTGAAACAGTCATCAAAAACCTTCCAAAGCTAAAAAGCGCAGGGCCAGATCGCTTCACAGATTAATTTTACCAAAAAATGAAAGACTAATACCAATCTTGTTCAAGGTCTTCCAAAAAATGGAACAAGAAAGATTGCTACCAAACACATTCTATGAAGCTAACATCACCCTAATACTGAAACCAGATAAAGATACTACAAAAATAAAATTCGAGAACAATATTCTAATGAATATAGATGAAAAATCCTCAACAAAATATTTGCAAACAGAATCCAAAAAACACATTAAAAGAATCATACACCACGATCAAGTAGGTTTTAGCCCAGGTATGCAAGTTTGGGTCAATTAGTGTAATAAACCACATTGATAAATTGAAGAAGAAAAATCAAAGGAGCCTGTCAATTAATGCAAAAAAAGGCATCTGACAAAATACAGCACACTTTCTTGATTAAAAACACTCCAAAAGATAGTAAGATAGTAATAGAAGGAAGCTTTCTCAATATGGTAAAATGCATATATGAAAATCCTACAGCTAGCCTAGAACTAAATGGTGAAAGACTGAAAGATTTCCTCCTGAGATAAGGAACAAGACAATGATGCCCAATATCAACATTGCTATTCAATATTGTGCTGGAAGTTCTAGCTAGAACAATTAGGCTAGAAAAAGGAATGAAAACACTAAAATAGGAAAGGAAGAAGTAAAATATTTACTGATATGTTTCCATATGTAGACTCTCCTGAAAAAATGCACAAAAAAGCTACGAAAGTTAAAAGACAAATTCAGCAAAGTGGTGGGACAGAGGGTTAATATGCAAATATCAGTAGCCTTTTATACACTACAGGTGTGCAATCTGAGGAGGAAATCAGAAAAAATTCCATTTATAATAGCAAATAAAACAACTAAATATTTAGGAATAAATTTAACCAAGGACATAAAGGACCTGTATTCAGAAAACTTTAAAACATTGCTAAAAGAAACTGAAGAAGACTTAAATAAATTGAAGGATATCCATGTTTGTGGATTGGAACACTAAGTATCAAAATATGTCAATTCTTCTGAAACTGATTTACAGATTCAGTGCAATTCCAATAGATAAACAAACAACCTTTTTTGCAGAAGTGGAAAAAACAATTATCAAATTAATTTGGTAGAGTAAGGAGTCCCAAATAGCCAAAAAATTCTTTAAGAAGAAGAATGAAGGTGGAGGACTCTCACTTCCTTACTTTGAAGCATATTACCTAGCTACAGTGCTGAAAATAGCATGGTACTGGCATAAGGACAAACACATTGATAAGTGGAACTGAAATGAAAACTCAGAAATAGATCCTCATATATACAAATTATTTTTGACAAGACAGTCAAGCCCTCCCAGCTGGGCCATAACAGTCTATTCAACAAATATAGCTGGGAGAAATGGATATCCATATCTAAAAGAAAGAAAGAAGACCCCCACCTCACACCATATACAAAAATTAACTCAAAATGGTTCAAGAACCTAAATACAGAAGCAACAACCATAAAACTCCTAGAAGAAAATCTAGGAAAACATCTTCAAGCTCTTGTAGTAGGCAGTAGTTTCATAAACCTTACACCCAAAGCATGAGCAAAAAAAAGAGGAAAAAATCGGTAAATGGAACCTCCTCAAAATTAAACACTTTTGCACCTTAAAGGACTTTGTCAAAAGGGTGGAAAGGCAACCAACACAATAGGAGAAAATATTTGGTAATCACATATCCAGTAGGGTCTTAATACCCATGCTATACAAAGAGATCATACAACAACAATAATAAGACAAACTACCCAATTTAAAAAGGGGCAAAAGACTTGAAAAGACAAGTATCCAAAGAAGAAATACTAATGTCAAAGAAATACAGGAAAAAATGTTCAACATCATTATCAGTTAGGGGAATGCAAATTGAAACTACAATGAGATATAATTTCACACCTATTAGACTGGCTGCTATTTAAAAGTCAGAAAACCGTAAATGTTGGAGAGGATGTGGAGAGATAGGAATGGTTATTAACTGTTGGGGAGAATATAGAATGTACAGCAACTGTGGAGGACTGTTTGGCAGTTCCTAAGGAAGTTGAATATAGACTTGCCATTTGACCTGGCAATACAATTACTAGGTATATACCCAGAACAGCTAAGAGCAGAGACATGAACAAACATCTACACATTGATATTCATAGTGGCATTATTCACAATAGTCAAAAGTTGGAAACCCAGGTGTCCATCAACTGATGAATGGATACACAAATTGTGGTATATACACATGATGGAATATTATGCAGTGTTAAGAAGAAAAGAAGTTGTGAAGCATATGACAATATGGATGAACCTGAAGGACATTATGTTGAGTGAAGCAAACCAGACACAAAAAGACAAATATTATACAATTTTGCTATTATGAAATAAACATACTGTGTAAAGTCATAGAGTTAATAATTATAATATAGGTCATTAGAAAACAGAAGGAGGGTATAGATTGGAAAGCTGATGGTTAATCTGTGTAAAATTGGTAAAAAGGTTGTTTGTAAATGAATAGAAGTGGCTAAAGCATATCATGGTGTTTGTAACTAGCAGTGCTATTATACAAGTATGACAGTGGTTGAAAGGGAAAGTCTAAGGTCATGTATATTACTAGATGAAAAGCTAAAAACCATAAAATTGAACTGTATCAGTTAGTAAAACCTCATGTAAAACACAAATATCAGTATATTGCATATATAGGACAGTTTTTACAAAATATAAATACAAATATCCTAGAATGAAGGAAAAAGAAAAGCAGCTATGTACAGCAGGTGAGGCATAGAGAGATTGAGAGGTGATGAGTTTTGTTTTTTGTTTATTATTATTACTAGAATAATGAAAGTGCTCTGAGAATGATTGGGGTGATGAATTCACAAACATGTGATTACACCAAATACCACTGATTGTACTCTTTGTTTGATTTAAGCTTTATTAATATATAGCAATAAAATTGAAACAAAAGGAGATACCAGGATTAAAATCTAAACATCCTGGCTGCACAGTCCCTGTTTTAAAAACTTTAGTACATAGAATTCAACAGCAGAGTAAATTTTCTACTTTGCTTACTGCATTTATCAGGCCTCCAGAAAATACCCTATGAAGCACTAAACGTCTTCATTAATGTACTATGTAAGGAGTAGATTACTAGAAAACTAGATTCCACTGGTCTTTGTTTCAGATCATGAAGTTAGTTGATACATGTAGAATTTGGAATTTTGATACAGAGTGATCAATAACAAGGCATTAAAAGAAGAAGAATTAGAATTATTGTTATTATTATTAGTGTTAGTATTATCAGACAAATAATAGGAAGAAGAGGGATAATAATCATTATAATTAATATTAGAAGAAGATGATGACATTGGAGGAGGAGGAGGGGAGAGAGAGGATGGTAAAAGAAAATGGATGAAACCAGATATACCTATGGTGATTGTGAGGGCCCATTAAATTTTCAAGGTGCAATATCATAACCCTAGGAAGATACACTGACAAATGTGGGGTTTTTCAGAAAGGAAATATATGAAGCCAACGTAGTGAACAAGATTTTAGAGGAAATATAGGACTTTCACTTCTACTTAGGATATAGAAATCTTCAATGACAATTTCCTCATTCTTACCAAATTAAAAAAGCCATAAATCTACAACATGATGACTTTTCTTAAGCCTACCAGAAAGATGAGCTGGTAAAAATCTAAGAAATCATATTCCACAGAGGGACAAGCCACTCCAGGAGGAGATGGAACAAATGAATAGTTTCATCTTTGATAGAAGGTGGGAGAAAATGTGGTCACTGTACAAGCAGATAGGAAGAATACAGAGACATTTTACAGAGTCATTAAAGCCTATTTCGATCTATAGTGCTAATTGGGAAAAACTGTGAGCCTTAGATTTCACAGCTTTGCATTCACTCTCAATATCTTCTCTGTAGTTTGAGATCAAGTGCTCTTGAGAAAGATGAGGGGCAGGTTGGGAAACGTTCAGGCAAGGTCACTGTGCAACCACAAAATACACACTATCCTCCTCCTTTCTTACAAAATGAGTAACTTCTATGGCTTTACAAATTATAGCTTTATTCATACTTTGGGCTGATGAAAGGTACACAAATTCTGTGATACACAGTCATTGAATTGCTCCTGCATACTGATGGCATGCAGTTTCATCTCCTCTAAGTGTGGCTTCTCCCTCCATGGAATATGATTTCTTAGATTGTTACCACCTCATCTTTCTTGTAGACTCGAATGAATACCAAGTTTTGCTTCCATTTTTCCTCTCCTTGGTACCAAACCAAAGAAGAAATCCTGTAATATGATCTTTCTAAAACCCTCTTAATTAGAAACTGCATGTTTTCATGTGGCATGTGTTCTTCCTCACTGCAATAAGTAATAATAGAAAATTTTCCACCACAGATGTTCTTGGGTCTTTGGCTAAAGAGCATTGACAATTATGAGGTTAAAAGATCTAGCTGAGAGGATAAACAATATTAATGGATACAAAAGGAAATGTTCCATAAGGATGGAATCTATAAGTTGTGTCCAATGAATTGCTAGAAAATAAATTTTAAAAAGCACACATACAACATAAGACAGAATATTCTATGAATAAGACATTCAGAATGTTCAATACAGATAAGGAAGTAATTGTGAACTTAATGATAAGTCAATAGGAGAAAACAAACAGAAAGAAAAAATGTTAAAGAAAAAATAAAACATGGGGTAAGAACTATCTGAGAACCATGGCATAATATCACACTGTTTCATATACATATAGTTGGTGTACTATGTAAGAATAGAAAGGGAGTGCATCAAAAGAAATATTTAAGAAGATAATGATCATAATTTTCTGAATATAAGGAAAGACATAAAACCTCAGGACTAAATTGTTAAAAGTTCCTAGGAAGGTGAAAAAATCAAATAGCAAATCAAACAACAAATGAAACACATACAGATTCTTTGATCTCACAACTGAAAAACAAAGAAAAGTAGAAAACCATGATGGAAGTACATGATATATTCTGAAAACAACAACCCATGAGAATTATAACAGACATCAAAACTGATGCAAGCCAGAACAAAATGGAAAGTCATGTTTCAAATACTGAAAGATAATAACTGCTATTATAAGATTACATTCCAACTTAAATATCTTTGTTATATAAAAACAATATTAAAACTTTTCCAGGAAAATTAACAGATGCACATACAGAAAAATATATATCCAGCAGATTTGTGCTTCAAGAATTTTCTGGGTATAAAGAGAAATGAAAACAGAAGGAAGTTTGGGTCTACTCTAAGAAATAATATATTAAAAACTGAAGAAAACTATATCAAATAATGGATTTTTAAAAATATAATTGCTTTAAAATAATTGTCTACAGGAAAATTACATTGGTTCATTTGAGGTTTGAGTTACACATAAAGATAAAATTTATACAAAAACATAACAAAGAATGGGAAAGATGAACTGCATCTCTACTACTCCAAGGTTTATAATCCACAGGACAACCACTATGAAAGGTGACAAAACGGCCAATGTAAGGAATGAAAGAAGGGATAACACTGTAGTTCCCCACATATATTAAAAGGAGAGTAATAAAATTTTGTAAATATTCTATTGCTGTTAATTTTCATAATTTAGATGAAATATACAATTTTTAAGATGACCACATGAGAAACATAAGTTACCTGAAAAGGTCTGCACGTATTCAAGGAATCGAACTTTTCCTAAAAAACAGTCTACATGAAAAGAAAAAATAATTTTCCCAATGTGAAAAACTCATGTTTCCCCAGACTGTAGAATGTGGACAGAATGGTAGGTGAAACCTCTACATACATGGAGAAGAGGACATCTTGTGAAATGGAAGAGCAACAACCTAGAAAAACCTGGGGACCAGGACTAACTCATGAAAATGAGCTACCACCAACCCTAGTAAGCTAAGTCTGTATTGTTACATCTAAGGAGGATAATTTCCCCACTGTTGAGCCACTCTGTTTCTGAAACCCTTTCTTTTTTCCTATTTATTTTTATTTTATTTTGTAAAGAAGATTGAGGTTAAATAAATATTACATTGAAAATAGTGAGGATTTCCATATCCCCACCCCCTCCCTCTCCCCCACTTTCCACATTAACAGCATCTTCCATTAGTGTGGTACATTTGTTACAATTGATAAACACATATTGAAGCATTGCTACTAATCACGGTCTATAGTTTACATTATTGTTTGCAATTGCACTTCACAATTTTATAGGTTTTGACAAAATGTATAATGGCCTGTATCTGTTATTGCAATATCATGCAGAACAATTCAAATGTCCCCAAACTGCCTCATGTTGCACCTATTATTCCCTCTCCATCCCCTCAGAACCTATGATGGCCACTGCCTTTATATCAATGCTGAAACCTTTTTTTTTTACACCAGAACAGCCTGTACCTGACTAATACAGGCTCTGTCCCTATCCATATCAAATCACCTGATACATATTTCTTTCATTTATAAAATTCTTTTTTTCTATAAATAAGATGATACACGCATGTTTGAAAAGAATTAGCTGGTATTTCCAATGTCATACTATCTTCTCTCAGCATCTGTACAGAATGTCTGCCAGCAATATACACCTGAAATAAAGTTATTTTTGTTAATTTTTTGAAAAAAAAATAAAGAAATGGATTATATTTCAACTCTGACAGGAGTATTACACTTTTGTAGAAAAACAGTCATATTATAGAATGGTGATGAAGAAAATGAACTCTAGTCAGTCTATCTGGGTTCAAATGTGAGCTTATCCTTTAACCTATTGACTAACCATGATCCAGTTCATATCTCTGTTCCTCAGTTCTATCTCTGTAAAATTCAGCCATTTGAGTACATTTATTGGGGCATTCTTCTAGGTCTTGGGGATGCAGGAATGAACCTAATTGGCAAAAATCTTGTTCTCAGAGAGCTCTCATAGTGGAGGAAAACAGGGAGGAAACAAAAGGCATAAGCAAAATATAAAGGAAGGAGCAGCTGTGTGGTAAGGAATGGTCTTATGAAGAAGAGAATGAGAAAAGATCCAGTTATCTGAGCAAAGCAAATTTCAGGAAGATTAAAAATTTCAGGATAAAGTCCAGGGATCATCAGGACTAAACAGTATAGGGAAGGAGAAGTGTGAGGTCAGTTTGGCCACACCAAAGAGAGCATGACACAAAGATGAAGGATGCATTCAGAAAATTAAGGAGAGGAAAGATCTTGTTCACCCTGGAGGCCCTTATAATGTTTGATTTTTACCCATTTTGGAAGTCATGTAGGTTTTATGAAGTAAAATAGCACGATCCAACTTACATTTAAGAGTAATACATTCAGGTTAGACTCAGGAGGGATAGGGCAGAAAACAGGGACGCAATCTAGAAGGCTTCAACTATGATTTAAAAATGGAGATGATTGTTCTTTTCGCCTGGGCAGTAGCAGAGGAAGTGCTGAGAAACAGTCACACTCTCAATATATTCTGTACAGAGAAGCAATATGCTATGGTGATGGACTGGTTGTGAGGTGTGTGACATAGAGACAATCAGGGTTATTCTAAAGATTTTCCTGAACAAGTAGGACAACAGCTTTCCATTTTCCTGAACAAGTGTGAGTTTTTTCAAGAACCTATCTGAGAATTATCTTGAGAAAGTAATTTATGTTAACTATATATCTAAAGTCCTTTGACTATTGTCTAGCACTCAGTAGATACTCAGTAAATATAACCCATTTTTCGCCATTATTATATAATACTAATCACTTGCAAATAAAAACTAATGTTCATATTTTGTCATGCTCTATTCCAGACTTATTTTACTTAGCAGTATTTAAGAGTCTAACTCTTACAAAACATATAATTTTGACATTCCACCATGAATAAAATTAGTCTTAAAAAATACCTCAGAACAATTCTTACATAAAATTTGACATGCAATGAAATACAGAGGGATAACAAGTACCTGCAAATGGTCTATTGTTTTCATATTTTCCAAAGTTCATGTTACATTTATTTAATAACAACATAAACTCTTTCTAAAATTGGAAAGGATAGGATATTCTGTATTTCTTTAAGACTTAAGGACTCGCGCCCCCACCGAGGCCAGGGGGACTGGTAGGCCCTGAGCCCTCAGGGCTGGCTCAGCCTAGGAGCCCACGCTGGCAAGGGGCCGCCACCGGGTCCTGAGCGTCCTGAGGCCACGGGGTCCCGCTCTGTTCCCCCCACGTCCATGCTGTCTGGCTCAGGATCCGGGACCAGTGGCGGTCGCCTGTGAAGCGCGGAGGAGCCGCTGCCAGCGCGGCGTCTGTGGACTCAGGGAAACGCTTTTCTCCTGCAGCCCGTAAAGATCCTGTGCAGGGCGTGAGGTGGGAGGCCGAGGCCGCGACCACGACCACCACCAAGGTCTCGGGGCTGGAGCGGAGCCGCGAGCTGAGCACTGAGGTGCCCTTCCTGCCGACCCTGCCCAGCCCCGTGGCCGTCCTTGAAGCCACCTTCACTGCCGCTGCTGCATCCTCCTAAGACTCTCTGCCAGGCGCTGGTGTCAGGCCCCTGCCCCATGCCACTCCACAGCCTCTGCCCGCGCTCCCCCAGCCCCGGGTTCCTGCTCCCAACCCAAGTGCCTCTCTCCCTGGGTGCACAATGGTCTGCAAGGCCTCAGCAGAAGCAGCAGCATAGGGCTCGGCCTCTGGAAGTACTTGGCCCTGTCACCTCACAGGCCCAGCACCTGCACCACATGATGACCATGTTCGCTGCCCCAGCGGCACTACCTCCTGCCCTTGCGCTCCCCTCCCGTGCAACAGCCCACTTATCCCAGGACACCCAGCGATGCCAGTCTCTTGGTCGCCTTCCTCCAACCAGTCCCGTGTTGCCAGGCTCCCTCGGGGATTCTGATTGATCAGGAGATGCTCAGGCAAGAGCTGAACCCGCGATTTCTGGCCTCGGGTACCTGGGGAGCAACGCGCTGTTTCCGGGGAGCAGCGTCTTCACCCACAAGGAGGCGGCCTCGCTGCACGGCCTGTCCAGCACCCAGGAGGCCTGGAACCGGCTCCACCCTCCTTCCCTCCCAAGCCCATGAAGGCGGAACACGTCTCTGCTCTGACCAACCATGACCCGGAGCCTGGCAAGGAGGAGCTACAGCGCGATGTCGTGGAGAAGCCACGCTTACCGAGCTGGGCCTCGCCTTTGTCGGTCCCCGTGAGCCACGGAGTCAGCAGCCTCCTGCTCCAAGGTGGCCACACCGAACCGTCAGCCGCCAAGGGAACGACCTGCACCTGCTGGGTCGCGATTCCGCGCGCCAGCGCTCTAGGGCATCCTGAAGGTCAAGGAGCAGCGCCTGGAGGACCCTGACCCGAATGAATTTGAGGAGACTTCTCAGTCGACAAAACCACCCTAACACGATTCTTTGCCTTTCACTTTATTCTACCATTCGTCGTGACAGCCTTCGTAGTAATTCACCTGCTATTCGGCTCCTCGGCCCGGGGTCCCTGGCTGGCAGCGATAGCCCAGGCAAGCCGCCGGGCTTCCCGTGGGAGCCCCCGCGCGCCGACCCCGCGGCTTCCTGGAGCGGTCGCACCGCACCCCCGCCGCCGCATGCGAGGCCCCCGAGTGCGCCTATCTTGACCTGAAGCCGCTGGACTGCAGCCCCAAGCGCTGGTGGGAGCCGCGAGCCCTTACCGCGCCTCTTGGTGGTGGCAGGTGCGCTGCCCCCGTGGCTGCTGAGCAGGACCCCTCCCGGCCCTGCCACCCTCGGTGCGCCGCCCCCACTGGTGACAGCGGGTGGGC
>JAQZBX010072193.1:0-15113 GCA_029593785.1 Cabassous unicinctus | reverse complement strand
TATCCTTCCATTATAAGTTGGTGAGCATGTGAAACCAGTGTGAGGCCATTGGCATGGTTAAATGTTTCAGAAATGTCTTGTCCAAGGGAGTAGGTATAACTCAGTGTTGAGCGCCTGCTTCCCAGGTATGAGGTCCTGGGTTCAATCCTCAGTACCTCCTAAAAGAAAAAAGAGAAAAAAGAAATGTCCAAATGTGTAGCCAGGACCATGTGGAGAAATACCCTGCCCACCATGATCATCTGGATCTGACCGTAACATCACATGTTGGGATCTCATTTAGAATCCTGTAAACAATCTAGGGCTCTTATCCAGTATATTATGGATGGAGAGAGGCCACTGTGGAGGCAGAATATCTGTCCATCTACTAAAGCTGTAAGTGGTAGGTAATCAAACATATGTAAAATATTTCCAAACATTGGCATTTCCATACTTTCATAGATGGTTCATCATAAAAGCCATATACCTGGGTAATTTTTTTTTTAAGATTTATTTTATTTACTTCCCCCCACCCCCACCCCCGTTTGTGCTCGCTGTCTGCTCTCTGTGTCCATTTGCTGTGTGCTCCTCTTCTCATTTAGGAGGTACCGGGAACTGAACCTGGGACCTCCCATGTGGGGGAAAGGCGCTCAATCTCTTCAGCCACCTCAGCTCCCTGCTTTGTTGTGTCTCTCATTGTCTTTCCTCTTTGTGTCTCTTTGTTGTGTCATCTTGTCGCATCAGCTCGCTGCGCCTGCCCGTGGCACCAGCCTGCTGTCTTGCTCGTCTTCTCCAGGAGGCACCAGGAACCAAACCAGGACTTCTCATGTAGGCAGGTGCTCAATTGCTTGAGCCACATCTGCTTCCCATACCTGGGTAATTTGTTGGCTTTCTTGGTTTCCTCTCAATATTGTAATGTGTTCTAGATAACACACCTCTAATGGCACAAGAAGATTCCCAGTCTCGACTGAGTAATAATCTCTGTCAACATAGTCACCCACCAATAGATATTTTGTATCTGGTGACTTTGTACCAATTTTAAAGTCATGGAATTGACTATGAACAGCTCCAGACAGTAACAGGACCACAGAGCCTCTTGCACAGTTGATTATTTTGCTAAAATTTCCTTGGCCTTTTTGCATAAGGGCTGCACTTGGTTCTCATTAAGCTGTGTACATTCTTTTAGCTGCTTGGCATACTCCTTGGTGAATGCCTTGTCCTCCACGGCAGCCTGATCTCCTTCCTCACTGTTACCCTCTCCCCTACCTGCACCCACCTGCTCCCTGCTCCCTCATGGGGTGTGGAGCTCCTGCTACTGCTGGCAACTCAGCACAGAAAAGGAAGAAGCCAGGGAGGCTGGTCCTGGCCCATGTGCCCTGCCTAATCCCCCTGTATTTTTTTAGTGCATATTTTCTATGTAGCTAGGATCATGAGTAGACTTTTGATTACCACCTTTTTGCACATAACCTTAAAGCATTAGCACTTTCCTATCATTATTACCCCTTGTGTACATATTTGCAATGGGAACATAATATTTTTTGAGTGGATTATTAATTTACTTAACTGTTAACCTGTGGACATTTAGATTATTTCTAAATTTTAGCTCTTATAAATAACACTGGTGAACACTTTGGGTAAATAACATTTGCTGCTGTATTTCAATCCCTGAAACTATTTTTAAAGCAATAACATATGGTACTTTTGATAAGGGGTCAATATGGATATCTCTGGTGTTTAGAATATAGGATAATAATGCTTGGCCCAAAAAAGACTGGTATCTGGGGAAACTTATCCTGAATAGGCTTAGAATACTGACAATCTAACAGAAACTCAGGGAGGCAGAAATTCAGAGGCGGGGATGGAGAGAGTGAGAATTATACATCCAAACTAGCCCATAATTACTTTTTTTTTAAAAAAGGAGGTACTAGGGATTGAACCTGGGTCCTTGTAAATAGGAAACAGGCACTCAACCACTGAGCTACACCCACTCCCTATAATTACATTTTGAACTTTTAGTTTTTGCTGTATAAAAAGCACCCCGGAGGAGTGGGTGTGGCTCAGTGGTTGAGCGCCTGTTTCCCACATACAATGTCCCGTGTTCAATCCCCGTTACCTCCTAAAAACAAAAAACCACGCCAGAACTTAGACCTACAGCAATTTATTACTTACTCCCTACTGTTCTGTGAGTTGGCTGGGCATTGTCTCTGCTGATTTCAACAGGGCTCATTCAGGCAGTTGCATTTGGCTGGGGATGAGCTGGGCTACCTTGATTTCCAAATGCTGTGTGGCCTCTCATCCTCCAGTAAGCTAGACTGGTTGTTTATTGCGGCATTCTCAGGACAGCCTTCCTAGAAGGGGAAAGGGAAGCTGCATGGCTTCTCAAAGCCTAGGCTCCTGAGCTCACACATACTACTTTCAGCACATTCTCTTGGTCAAATGAATCAGATTCAAAGGAATGGAGGGAAGCGGGAGTGGCTCAGTCGATAGAGCCCCCGTTTACCATATGGAAGGCCCCGGGTTCGCTTCCCGGGGCCTCCTTGTGAGGGCAGGCCGGCCCGCGCAGCCTAGTGGGCTGATGCAGCAAGCCCTCACAACAGGAAGCGGGTGTGGCTCAACCGATAGAGCCCCCATTTACCATGTGTGAGGCCCCGGGTTCGCTTCCCAGGGCCTCCTTGTGAGGGCAGGCCGGCCCGCGCGGCGCGAGGGGCTGATGCAGCGGGACCTCACAGCGAGGGGAAGATAAGCAGACACGGAGAAGACACACAGCGAATTGTCACAGCAAGCACAAGCAGCAAGGGGGGGATAAATAAATAAATAAATCTTTAAAAAATAAAAAAATAAAAAAAGGAATGGAAAAAAAGTCTCTAACATTTGACGGTAGGAGTAGCAAAGTCATATTGCAAAGGAGTGCATGTACTAGGAGGGGAGGAGTTTGTGGCCATTAAATAATCTACCACATTTATATAGGATAATAATTGCCCCATTCCCACCTTCTAGCATTTATTTTTGTCATATTAAAAGAGGATAGGTATACTCCTTGAAGCCATAACTTTAAAGTATTTTTTAACCTAAGTGCCAGTTTTCTCATCGAGTCACACTTCTGAGACGACATCATCCATCCTGTATTTTCAGTGTTTTGCTGGAGCTGGCTGGAACTGGCTTTTGAGAGCTGATTTTTAGCACCTCTTCTCAACTACACATTCAGTGACATGTTGGTAGCTTGAAATCGGCCATAATGGGAATATTTTTTCCCCAGAAATTTGAAAAGGCTACAAAATAGGTATTTTTTCCCCCAGACAATAGGTCATTGAGTGTTTGTCACTTTACTACTGCTTATTTGCATTTTCTTTCTGCAAACATGAATTGAGTGTCATGTTTCAGGCACTATGCTGGGGATGCAAAGATGAGCAAGATTCTCTCAGTTCCCGTGAGGGCCTTGTGGTCTGTAGGGTGAGCACATACCTACACAGCTGAGTGCTGTGGTAGCCAAAACCCTCTTTGTTTTCTTTTTTTAGGTCCTTTTTTGTAGTGTGGTCAAAATTACAGATGCAGTGTCCAGATGGCTCAGTGGACCTGACACAGAAAAATCATGGCTTAACCACACTGCCTTGGTCCTGTCCAGCCCCATCAGCGTGCTCTTGCTCCATGCAAACTCAAACTGGCCAGCCAACTCTCACCCCATGACCTCCTGCTGTTGGCGCAGGAGCAGCTGTTCTGGAGATAAAAGCCTGTATTTTCCCTTTCATATTTCAGGATGATGTCTTCTTAGGGGGCTCGGTACAGAACTGTACTTGGTTTATTTAAGACATTGATTCAGGGTCTCCCAGCAGCCAAGATTTCCTTCCGTAACCTCTTGATGTTGACAATTCTGCATCTGCCTTTGGGTTTTCAGCCACCTCTGTCATCTGGTTTCAGGTAATTGAGGGTTTTCTGAGCAAAGAAGTGAGTTACATTGTGTCCAGCCGCAGGGAGGCGAAGGCAGAGATCACTGGGACAAGCCACAGAGGCTGCCCCAGCCCCAGCGAGGTCAGAGTGGACACACCGCCATTGGCCGATCCAAAAGGCAGCTGCACCAGGCCTTCACAGAAACCCGTAGACTTGGTAAGAACCTCATGGGATAGGAAAGGTGTGTTCTAGAAACAAAGGCAGTAGGCTGCAATGAGCCCTTTTAGGGCTCTGGTTTCATCTGGTTTAATTTAATCTCTCATTTGAATTGAAAGACTGAGAATATTTTATCACAGCTCTGCTCTAAATACCTCAGCAATCCCTTCTATGATATACGCTCACCTTTTGTGGGACTTCAGAGTCAGAGGTACAGAAACAATAGGAGAATCCTCTATAAACCAGAGAGGACTAGTTGGAATTGGCCTCGGCTTGGGCAGGAGGATCTTGAGGAGGCAGCAATTCCCTTATCTCTAGATCTTGTGTATGAAGGACCAACAGTTTAGAAAATACACGTTTTATTTGACTTAGAATGTAATATGCAATAGATTTTTTCCTGCTTATTCTTATTTTTTCTTGACTTAGGCTAATATTAAAATGTCCATAAACATATACTGTTGGCATCATGATGAGGGGCAGGACTTCCATGGAGCAAAGAAAAGTTTTTCTAAAGTGAAACATTTTCTGGGTGTCATCTGCGGAGAGCACACCTCTTAAAAAAGAGGGCTTCGAACATTCATGCCAATTTGACCTTGGGTGAATTCAGAATGTCCTCCACCAGCAAGCTCACCTTTGGGTTACCTGAACTTGCATTGCTATACCTTTACCTCCTAAAGGTTCTCTAGGCTCTCATCTCTGCCACTCCTCAGCTGTCTGCTTCCAGCTTTCTGAGGCACATGACCCCAAGACATCCTTTCCTCAAGTGTAAACATCTGTTTGTGCACGGGTCTATGCAGCCTTCTTCATTGCTTTTCTCTTCCTGACAGGTGCCTATGAGCAGAGGGAAGGAGCTGCTGCAGAAGGCCATCAGAAACCAGGTAAGCTGGGGGAGACAGGATGTAGGTAGTTGCTTCACTCTCCTGTCTCCAGCTCAGGTTGGGGATTTAGTCTTTCCTCCGAGGTTCTTCAAAGTGCTAACAAAGATTGCATACCCTATGAGCTGTATAGTATTATCATTATTCCTTCTTATTGCTGAGGAAGTTGAGACTCAGAGATGTTAGGTAACTTGGCCAGAGTTACTCAAGGAGTAGGTGGTAGAGCCAGGATTTGATTCCTTGATCTTTCCAACTCCAGAGCCTACCAAGAGAACCTCAGAGGGATGCTGCAGGTCATGTCTGCTCTGCACATAAGCCAGACTTTGTTCCTCTTTTACAGGTAGCTGTTTATCCCCTTTTGGAGAACCCAGGCTGTTAAAGTTAAGTGGCAGGAAAAGTTAAAGTGATCTTGTGAGAGGAGTTGTTAAAGTGACATCAAGATGGGAGCATGGCCTGGATGAGGGACGGGGGCACTGCCAGGCTGGACAGCAGGTGGGAAAGGTCTAGCCAGCATAGTTTCCTGCCTGATGGTGGTGACTGTCCCTGGTATTTATCATGTAATTACGTGGGCTGAGAGCTTTCCTCACAGAGGCCCTCCCAACAGACAGCTCTCCTGTAAGCTTGTGTTCCTGGTCACATGGTAGCCAGAGCTGAGCATATGGGTGGATCAGCAGGCCATCCCCGACTCATGTGGCCAGCCCCGCACTGTGGAGGACAGAGTGTCTTCCCAGGGCTTGGGGTAGACGCTTAGGCACTGTGCTCTTTCCCCTGCCTGCCTCCCCCCAACCTCCCCCCACCCTCACCATGTGGATGAACCAGGATGCCCAGAAGCCAGGACGACCTGTCCCTGTGGTTCTTGGGCTTTGTGGAGTCTTGCACTCCAGCCTGACTCTGCTTCATCATTTCAGGGGAGCAGCAGCGGAGGAGGCAGCGGGGGCAGCAGCAGCCTCCTGAGCAATGCCCGCTCCTGGGGAGTGAGGATTTTGCATGTGGATGGTAAGGTTTCTGCCCTAGGCTCCTGTAGGACAGAGTTGGTAACTTTGGGAATGTCGACTTTCAGAGGGATCATAGTTGTGTACACTTCTGGTAGCTGGAAGCCAGAAGTACTCAATGTGTGGGGAGGGTGTGGGGAAAAGCACTGACAATGGGCTGTGGCCCCAGCACCATGCTGGCACCTGGAACATTCTGTTTCATTTAATCCAGGCAGCAACTCTCCTCAGCTGGTATGGTGATCCCATTTTACTATAAGTAAATAACCTAATATCCATGACCATTAATGAGGTCTTTACTCTGTACTAGGAGTGACCTCATGTAAGCATCACTGCAATCCCCTTTGTACAGATGAGGAAATTGAGCCTCCGAGGGATTAAGTGAATTGTCTGAGATTCCACCAGGAGTGAGTGGAGTGGCCCACGTTCCAGCCCAGCATGGCCTGGCTCTAAACATCATGTTCTTTCTTTTCTGAAGCATAGCCTCACAGTATAACGACCTGTTTGCAAGTTGTAATAAAGTTATACTAGAATAGCTGTCCTGAAGGAGCTGGCAGTGACCAGCCCCATTCCAGCTCCTTTCTCCTTCGGGGTTTTCTCTTATCTGTTGTGGGGGTTGGCCTAGGTGGGGCAGCCCCAAGTGCTGACCAGGATACTGCCCCACCCGTTAGAATTGAGGTCTGCTGAGGGGATGGTGAGGCTGGACAGGAGAAATTCCTGCCCTTGGGTGGGGGGGATTCCATCTTGCTGGAAAATCAGCTATTTCTTACTTGATCTAATTGCTTGCCTTCCTGTGTGAGAGAAACTCCAGCATGCTTAGTGCCTACTGAATCTTCCGCCTAAGCATACATTTGAGTAACTCATGTAGCTTGGTCTCCACCACAAAAGCACCTCTTCACTAGTACCTTTTTTTTTTTTTTTTTTTTTTTTAAAGATTTATTTTTCATTTATTTATTTATCCCCTCCTTGCTGCTTGTGCTCGCTGTGTCCATTTGCTGTGCGTTTTTCTGTGTCTGCTTGTCTCCCTTTGTTGCGACATCTTGCTGTGTCAGCTCACCGAGCCATGCGGGCTGGCTAGCTTGCCTTCACCAGGAGGCCCTGGGAATCGAACCCGGGGCCTCCCATATGGTAAACGGGAGCCCTATCGATTGAGCCACATCCGCTTCCCTTCACTAGTACCTTAAAGCTCTTTGTGAGCCACAGGAACCTTCTATTAAAATATGAGTAGTAGGGGAATGAGTGATGCTCAAGCGGTTGAGCGCCTTCTTCCCACATGGGAGGTCCCAGATTCGGTTCCCAGTGCCTCCTAAAATGAAAAAACAACTCAGGGGAGCTGATGTGTCTCAGTCCACATACAAGGTCCCGGGTTCAATCTCCAGCCCTGGTGCCTAAAAAAAAAAATACATATATATATATATATGATCAAGTATTCAGTGCCTCTTCAGTGCCACAAAAGAGCAACTTGGCTACTTTACCTAGGATAGAAGACCCTGCGCTTTCCTCTGTTGTCAGGAGGTACAGAGTTGATGTGTAGCCAGAAGGTGGCAGGCAGAGCTGGTAAGATCTAACAGGCTAGGACGACCGAGAGGTAGTCTTTCAGTCCCTGGAAGGGGAGGGGGCTGTGCTGGGTAAATGAGGATGGACATCTTTGGCCACAACCCTCTGTCTTCCCCACAGAAATGATGATGCACGTGCAACAACTGTCTCTTGGCGCTTTATGCGTGAAGAAACAAGAACCAAAGAAGCCAGAGGTAGGTCCTCCTGCTGAACTAAAGGGAAATAGATGGTTTTCAAATAATGAAGCCAGTGATAACCTTGGTAAATCCCATAGCCCACCCACGCCACCACTTCTGACCATCATGAAAAAAGCAAAAGGAGGACAGCCTCTCGGTTACCTCATTCCTAGTGCCTACAGCTTTGCATTGCCCTCTCTTCTTTCTTCCTGTGCTACTTGGAACTCTCCCTTGGTATACTCACCCTGCTGAGGCATTCACTGAGGCCTGGGCCATTGACTGCCTGTGGTTAGTACTGGCCTAGATAAAACTCATAAAAGCTCAGGGCCTGGGGCCAGGCTGCCATTCTGGGGACTGCTTGGGACCTGGTAATGAGCATGCAGATTGCATGGGCTGGGGCAGGGAGTGTTGTAGTTTGAAATAGCGGTGATCTTCCAGATTCTTGTTTGGCTTTTCCTTTCTTTGTTGGGGTTAGAATTATGTGTACCATGTCAAGAAGACCCCGGGCTGATTTAAAGCCACTGGATCTTCATCTAGGCCCAAATCTGAGGAAGGTTTGAATCCTATAGATCTGCCCAGGGCCTGGCTTCCAGGGGAGAATCTGGAACCTTCTTGGACCCAGAGGCACAAGCAGGCATGGATCCACTGTGTGTCTAATCTTCCACAACTCTTTTTTTTTTTTTTCCCCCGAAGCATTATTACTAACCATGGACTATAGTTTATATTACAGTTTACACTTTGTACTGCACAATTTTATAGGTTCTGACAAAATGTATAATGGCTTGTATCCATCATTGCAGTGTTGCGCAGGACAATTCCACTGTCCCCAAAGTAGCCCATGTTTTACCTATTCTTCCCTCTCCCTCCCCCAGAACCTCTGGTGGCCACTGCCTTTATATCAATGATACAAGTTCTTCCATTGCTAGAATAATTATAATTCCACTTAAGTCCATAGTTGCATTCCCCCCTTATGTTTGTTCATTCCTCAGTCTTGAGATTTGGGGATGGTGATGTCCACTCTATTTCTGATTGAGAGGGGGCTTATCCCCCAACTCTAATTGATTTCTATTTGTTTTATTTTATTTTTCCATTTAGTTTTTAACAAACATCTCCCTAGTTTGCCCTTGGTTTAATGTTGCTTTTGACCAACAGGGTCAAGCTACAGAAAATAAGGCACAGGAGAACAAATGGCCATTATCTTCACCCTTGACTTGTAGGCTGACCTAATTGGCCACAAGTGCCTAGATAAGAGCGGCTATTTAGTGAGCACCTACACTGCTCAAGTCAAGTCTCTTACATATTTAAATGTAACTCTTACTACAAAAAATGAGCTAGGTGGTCACTCCTCATGTTACGAGTGGCAGAGCTCCATTCCCACCAGGCCTATGGGGCTTCTAAGCTCTTGCTGTTGGCAACATTCTGCATTTCCTCCACCAAGAGTCAGCTGCCATCAAGAATCACATGCAAAAGGCCGGGTTGAGTCCAGAATCACACCATTCATGCATCCCTGGAGAGGTAGAGGGGGCCATTGTGCTCAGGTCTGCTCTAGCTTAGAGCTGGAGAGTCCGGTTCTGCAGACCTCCCAACAGCAGGAAGCAAAGTGGGGCAGACTCGCAGCTACTTGGCTTTACCAGGCCCAGTTCTTTGACCCCCATGGCTCCCTCACATCCTTAACCTATTTTCTCTTTCTATTTAGGGAACACGTCCAGCAACAGAGTCAAGAACGCGGAAAGGTCAGTGTGGTAGCTTTTTCTCATCTAATTGCAATCCCTCCCTCCCTAAACACTTCCCTACGACTCCCTCTGTGGTAGCATCTGCTCACTTTTCTGCGGCAGGAAGCAAGTCCAGGTTGTGATGCCCCCTTGTGTTTCCAGGACTTGAGCCTCAGATATCTGGGGCAGGAGAGGTACATCCAAGAGCAAGTCCAGAGCTGCTGGGCCAGGATTTCTCCTTTAGAACCAAGACCCCAAACTGTCACTTTGGCTCCTGTGTCCTCTGGCTGTTCCTGGGCATCAGTTGAAGTTAAACATCTTTCTGATTCAGTAACAGTTTGGGGTGGGCAGTTTGACAGCTGCCTACCATTTTCAGAAATGCCAAACTCCCTGAAACTGACAAACAGGCAGATTGGCAGGCTCCATCTCACTAGCTCTCTTGGACAGCGGGAAAGTTTCTCCCCCTGGATGTTTCTCCCAAAGATGCTCTTTAAGTGGCATTTATTTGAGCACAGGCAGGAGCTAAGAAAAGTCACTTGGCACCTTTCTCATGCCTGAAATGCGAGGAAGTCTGTGGGGGAATTGATTTTAATCACTGTCTCAGTTAATTAGAAAGACAAGAGATCGCCTAAAAAAAGTAATTAATAGGAGCTGCTGTCGCTCAAGGAGAAAATGCTGCCCTTTGCTTGGGCGCTAGTGGCAGGCTGGAGTGGAGCTGGGAGCCATGAGATGCCAGCCCCTGTGGGCATTTGGTGGCTGTTAGGTCAGCCCAGGCTTCCAGCCTGCCTTGGCTGCCTATAGGATCCCTGGTCACCACGGGAAGGGAGGAGTGGTTCTTAATGCTTAAAAGGCTTTGTAATTTATACAAAACTACCAACTAGCTAGTAAGAGGCGAATCTCTCGGTTAATTGACTCCAAGTTTGTCTTCCCAGCACCTCTTTGCCCTATTCTGTTCAGGAATCAGATTTCACCTTTGATATTTTTCTCTCATCATGCTACTGTGATCTCTAAATCTCTTTAAACCTCTTCCTCTCTGCTCCCCCCATCCCCACCCCAAAACTCCAGAACTCTCATGGAGAATTCTGCCTGGGGAGTGTTCTTGGGCCCCTCAGATTCTGAAACAGGAACAAAGTTCTAGGCTGGACCTGGAGCTTTGTAGGACTGACTACCCCAACCCTGTTGTTTTAGTAGAAACCAACAGTGTTGGGTTTCTGCCACCCAGTCAGGTTTCTAATGGTGGTGGTGTCCTTGGCTGGTTGACAACCTCCAGAGCCCACACACAGAACAGTCTTGTATCCTGCTGAAGGAGGGCCTGCCTAGGGCCCCAGGCACCCTGCAGACAGAACTTTTTCTTTCCCCGGGGGGTACGGGCTGGAGGAGATGGGCGTGGGTGCCTCACTTTTGCCGAGTGGAAAGGCGCCACCTGGAGTGGCGTGTTTTCCAGCTCTCGATAGGCTCTTGGGTTTTCATAGAGCTTCACTGCTCTGAGTACTTCCTGTGTGTGCAAGGTAGGCCCTGCGTGGGGCAGACAGATAGCTAATGTGTGCCTCCTTCCCCTCCAGTGGCCAGACTGAAGGCACCATTCCTCAAAATCGAAGATGAGAGCAGGTAAGTAGAGCCTTCTTTCTCTTCCCTCGCCCCTGCCGGCCCCCCAAGGAGGAGCCCCTCAACCCTGCACCTTCTTCTTCCCCAGAAACCACTTTCTCCTTCTCCCAGGAAGAAGTTCCACACAGTTCAGGAGGAGCCTTTGAGAGAGTGGCCTCACACAGTTGACACCCTTTTGGAGAGGAGGCAGAGGTTGATGATCCTGTGTGTGAATTCTCTCTTTTAATACTCTACTTTTATGAGCTCTTGGTGTCCCCTCCAGGCTCATTAGTGCTCCTCCTGTCTCCCTGGGTGTGTGCTGGCATTTAATAGCGAATTGTTACTGCTCTCAGCACAGTGCTATATAGAGACATCATCGTGGCTGAAATGTGGGTGCTTTGGGTGGTCTCAGGGAATCCTTTGTCAGACTACCTTGAACTTGATGAAATTTCTGTTTTGCCATGCAAAGCCATTTTCTGGCATTTTCTGACTGTCCTGGTTGAAAAATAGCCTGAGGAGAGTTTATCCAGTTCCTAGTAGGGAAACTGAGGTCAGAGAAATTAAGGGGCTTGCACACAACCACCTTGCTAGTGAATTGCAGCCCAAGGCTAGAATCCAGGTGTCCTGCCTGCCCTGCCTGGCGCCCTCTCCCCCTATACCTTCTCTGTCTGCCACTGGGCACCTCCTCCCCTAGAGCAGGAGGGTCACATTGATGATTTTAACTGACCTCATGACCAAGGTTATGAATGAATCTTCAATAAGTGGTAGATGAAAAGTCCATGTGGGGAGTGGATGTGGCTCACGCAATTGCCTGCCTGCCTCCCACGGGAGGACCCGGGTTCGGTTCCTGGTGCTTCCTGAAAAAAAAAAAAGACAAAAATAAACAACAAGCAAAACAAATGAAAAAACCAACTCAGGGAAGCCTATGTGGCTCAGTGGTTGAGTGCTGGCTTCCCACATACGAGATCCTAGGTTTGATCCTTGGTACCTCCTAAAAACAAGCAGACGAAACAGACAGACAAAAAAAACCCACCTCTCATTGGAGAGCAGATATAGCTCAGTGGTTGAGCACCTGTTTCCCATGTACGAGATCCTGGGTTCAATCCCCAGTACCTCCTAAAAAAAAATCCACATGAATATAATTATCTCACAATAAAATAAAAAATTAAAAGCAAAAAGTCCATGTGTACCCACTAGAGATCACTGGGACCAGAATCCTCTATGTCCCTCAGCCTCAGGCAGGGCAACTGAAGACCCAGCCCCAGGAACCTGGCATGCCCGCCCAGTCTCCAGATGGTCTGAGGTTCCCTTCCCAGTACCTGTAGTGTACAGAGTTGGCTTTGGTAGCCCAAGAGTGAGTGCAAAGAACACAGATGGTGATGAGGCGCTCCCTTCTTCAGTTCCAGTCAGATGGGCACATTGTCCTTCAGTCCCAGCCCCTTCACAATCAGTTAAAGACAAGCAATTGTGACTTGTGTGCAGTGGCTGAGAGACATGTCAGTGCTTTAGTATCTGCACTGCACATGGCAGGTGCAGGCAGTGTCACTGTCACCAGAGGTGTAGGCCCTTGTTTGTATGTTCCTGGCATCATAGGCAAGAGAGGAGAGCCAAGTGGAGCTAAGGCTTCTTGTGATTCTTTCTACCTGCTGTTTTGAAGCAGGTGCTCTTCAAAGCCTACTAACCTTAACAAACCTCAAGTTATAAGCCTCGTAAGCATAAACAAAACAAAATTGAGGAGGAAGAAAGAGGGTGTCAGGGCTGTGACGAGTACTTTCTCCTTCAGGGTCCAGGAAGACTCAGTTGCTAATTCACTGCTGAGGCTGCAGGGCTCTAACCCTGCACCCAGGAACCCATGGGCCACACTTGCCTCCAGAGCACTGGCCATTGCAGCCAGACACTGTGTGCCCAGCACTTATGTCAGCAGGGTTGGCCAAGTGTTCACGAATCACCAGATCTAGCTCTGGAAGTCTCTTGAATATGAGCAAGTTGAGACAAATCACCAAAACCCCCATTGTGCCATGTCTCGCCTCTGTTCAGAACATCACGTCTCGGATGGTACAAAGGACCAGCCTGTAGCAAAAAGGCCTCCCCGACAGAATAGGAAAATCACTGCTCTGGTTTAAATGTTCTTCCACTTAGCTTCTGCCAGGCTAGAGTCCTCAAAGGTAGTTTTAGGATAAAAATACAAAATAGGAAGGGGGGAAGAACCAAATTGAGAGTTGGGAGGCATGACTTCTGGTTTGGTCTTGGCTGCTTACTAGTCATGAACCCTTGGGCAAGTCACAGAACCTTTTGGTCTCTGTTTGCTCTCTGTAAAAAGTATAACACCACTTGTTCTGCTCATCTCAGAGGGTGATTGTAAGATTCAAATGAGGCAGTGAGTATAAATGGGCTTTGAAAAGTAGACAGAGAGAGCGTAAGTATGAAGTTAACTTGGTAAGGCTAATAAGAGTTTTGTTTTAGAATCTGAAAATTGAGAATATGAGAATCCACTTTGTTATCAGGATTGGAATTCTAGGGAGTTGGGCTAGCCTCCTTTCCTTCCCCTTCCTCACTGTAGTCAAAGTGGAAGTTTTCTTGTTTTGCAGGAAGTTTCGACCTTTTCACCATCAGTTTAAATCCTTTCCTGAAATTTCTTTTCTGGGACCCAAAGATGCAAGTCCCTTTGATACCCCGACAACCCTGGGCAGCTCACACCATGCCAGGTGGGTCTTTCTGGTTCCTGAGCACAAGAGCTGGTTACAAGACAAAGTCCTCTCCCTCGGGGGCTTGCTGGTCCAATTTAGGAATGGTCATGTGTTAGCTCCTTAGAAGTCTGTTCTGGAAACTTAGCCCAGAGAAGGCATTGGAAGTGTTCATCTATTTTATTTGGTATTTTCCATTCCTACTGAAGAATCTGCTTTTAGTATCCAGAAGGGCAATAGGCTCGTTTCTCAAACTTGGGTCCATAGTCCACCATCATGAGTTCCCTGGGTTCTGGACTCCACACCTACAACAGAATCAGAATCTCTGACAATGGAGCCCCAAATGCTGCATCCTCACAAGCTCCCAGGGTAATTCTGATGCACACTTAAGTGTGAGACCTCTTGGGCTAAACATCAGGAAGAATGAAGAGGTGAGGGGCTGGGGCGACATGCAACATTGTGTGGCCCAAGGGGCCTTGAAAGCTTGTTGTACCTACTCTGGAGAAGCTTGAAAATTTGAATGTTCTCTAGAGAAGGAATGTGGCTCAGTGATGGACTAGATGCCCTCTAGGGTGAGTTCACCAACCAGAACAGGGCAAGGCAGGCTCTCTTGCAGCCCGAGAGTTCCTAGAGCCAAGGAGGGCCCATAGGTTCCAGCAACAGAAGAAGGCCACAGGTCAGGAAATTGTGAAATTGGAGGAAGGAAACAAAAGGAATGCAGCAGTGGACAAAGGGGAAGAACGAGCTGAGGTGAAGTCCCAGGTCCCTTTCATACTTTTCCCTAGAAGGTACAGGGATGCCAGTGAGGGGTAGCCTGGGCTTGGGGCCCGCAGAGGGTGCTGGGCCGGGGGTGGCCTTGGGATTGCAGAGGAGCCAAGAGGCTGTAAAAGGAAGATGCTGAAGCAATGAAACTTTGGTATTTGCATGTGGAGGAGCCTGGGTGGGGGTGGGGGGTTGACCCAGGTGGGACTTCAGGGTTGGGGAGAGGGGTAGAAAAATCTGTGTAGGGTGGAATGTTTATATGTGTGTGTGTGTGTGTGTGTGTGTGTGTGTGTGTGTGTATAAAATTATTGTATTTTAGATAGTAGTACAGTACATGGTTCAAAATTCAAGAGTTACAAAAGGCCTAAGTGAAAAATCTTCATACCACACCGATCCACTGGCCTCCAGTTCTTGGGTCTATTTCCAGAGTGATTTTATGTGCACACAAAATACATCATCTTGGGAAGCGGCTGTGGCTCAATTGGTTGGGCTCCTGTTTACCATATGGGAGGCCCCGGGTTCGATTCCCCGGGCCCTCACCCGCGGTGGGTGAGCCAACGCAGCAACATGACTCGGCAGGGGGAGACAAGCAGACACAGAAAAACGCAAAAGCAAATGGACATGACAAGCACAAGCAGCAAGGAGGAGATAAATAAATATAAATCTTTAAAAAAAAAAAAAATATATATATATATAT
>JAQZBX010072192.1:0-15116 GCA_029593785.1 Cabassous unicinctus | reverse complement strand
TATATTTGCTTCAGTCTCCTTCTTTAAAGCTTCAAATACCTCCTTATTCTAGAATCTGTATTAGATTTGATGACTAAATGTATATTTTCTTAATTTTGTAGGTTTGCAGGTCTTTTTTTGTTTATTTTCATACGAAAATTTCTGCAATTTGGTATGATGTTTCACAACCTCCAAAAACTCAGTATCATCTATATCCCTGGAAATTTCACTACACATCATATCATTATATCTAGCATCTAACTACATCTCACCAACTCTACCTCTGCTATCCTGATCTATGCCACTATTGCTTCTTGCTTTGATTTTTGCAATACCTTCTAAGAAGTCTCCCTGATTTTATCACTGAGACTTAAGTGTTTTCACAAGGCAGCAGTGTAAGTCATCCTTTAACAATGTAGCCAGATTTTTTGGTGCCTCTATTCAAAGCCCTCCAGTTACTATTTTTTAAATTATTATTAATATTTTTTAATTTTTAAAAGATACTTAGATTGCATAAATGTCACTCAAAAATTGTAGGGATTCACATATGCCCCACCTCCCACTCCTCCCACAACCTCCCACATAAATATCTTTCATTATTGTGGCACATCACCTGCAATAGATATACATATCTTGGGGCTTTGCCACTAAGCATGGACCATAGATCACATTGTAGACCACACTCTGTCACACACAGTTCTGAATGTTATATAATGATATAAATGGCATACATCTGTCATTGCAATGTCACTCAGGATAATTCCCAAGTCTCAAAAAAGCCCCTGTATTACAACTGCTTTTCCCTCTCCCTGCCCCTAAATCATCCAGTGGCCACTGGCTCCACATTAATGTTGTAATAACTTCCATTGCGTGAATCACAATATGTCTATAACAGAATACCAGTAAGTCCACTCTAGTCCATAGCTCTTCCTCCAATCCTGAGGAGTCTGAGATGGTGATGTCCACTCCACCTCCAAGTGAGAGAGGGCTTATATCTCATGGAAAAGATGGATGGGATCATCCTGCCTGCATGTGCAGACTCTCTCCATTCCCTGGGATGGCCATTGTCCATCATCATCTCACCACTAGGTGTCCAGGGTGAGTCCATTGAGCTGAGGGTAGGAGCTGCAGCTTCACCAAGATTCCAGGCCCAGCTGGGACATGGACAGCCCAAACACTCTGGTCTCTGGAAGTACACCTAAAAACTCTGGCAACACATATAGGCTTGAATAGAAGGGACAGATGGACCCTGTGCAGGGAAGACATATTTGAGTCCAACTCTGTCACTCTCAGGAGCACAGATTCCAAAGTAGGGACCAATAATAAGGTGCAAAACTCTGGGGCTATCTGTCCTTATATACGACCTAGGTGTCTCCAGAGCCCTCAGGAGCCCCTCTATTTGATGTGTATCCACTTTGGAAACCTATGAGGTCATATTGAGATGTGCGTAAGTGTTACCTCTCGGGTTACCTCCCAACTCACTTTGAATTCTCTTAGCCATGTGAACTCATTTGTCTTTACCTTTTCCCCCTTTTATTCAAGGTCTTTTTCCAGTTCTATTGCCCATTTGCACTTGTTAGTAATCCCTCATTGCCAGGGAGGCTCATCCCCGGGAAACATGTCCCACGCTGGGAGGAAGGTAATGCATTCATATGCTTATTTTGGCTTAGAGAAAGGTCACATTTGAGCAACAAGGAGGCTCTCAGGATGCAAACCTTAGGCACTCCATAGCAATAGGCTAAGTTTCAGTTTCAAGAGACAAGACTCATAAGGCTAGTCATCAATAACAAGAGCCCATCAGTGGATCATCCTCCTTTGCCAGACATTGCTCCTGTACTTGGGGAACTGTTCCTACTTCCTTGGAGAATGTGGCAGAGCTCTCCAGGATGGGAATTCAGTATTTTCTCATTTATTGAGTGGTTCTCCACACACTGTGACCATGTCCCATGAGCACTTGAACAATTTTATATACCTTTTATGTATGTTCAGGTGAGCTTCCTCCTATGGAGCCCCCATCACTGATACCCCCACCAATGATCCTCTCCTGCCCCAGCTGTAATGCTTCTGTGATCCAAGCTTCTTTAAAGATGAAGTCAATACAATAGCCAAATGCAATTAAAAGGAAAATGAAATAATAAAGATGTTTAAATGTAAGAGATAAAATACAAGAAAACTTAAAAAAAAAACTAAAAATAAAATAAAACTAAAGAATTGGATTATTCAAAAAGTGAGAAAAAATTTAAAAAACTAAAAAAATTTTTTTTGACATTTTGCCTTTTATCACTGCACTGTGTGGCGTCCAGTCTGTACCATGGCAACTTCCCACTCCCCAGTGTCTCACTATTTTTCATGATATTTTCAAAGAAGTTTTAGGTCACAGCAAAATCACACACCAAATACAAGAAACTCTCATATACCCAACCTTCTCCCCCTTTTCTCACCCCATATTAAAACCTGTTGTATGTGGATGGTAGCATTGTTATAACTAGTATACAGATAGTGAAACATAGCTACTAAACATTGTCAATGGTTTTCAGTATGGTTTACATTTTGGATTGTACACTTTTATAAATTTTGATGATATTTACCATATCCTGTGTCCATCACTGTAAGATAATGAAGAAGATTTCCACTGACCACTAAATACCCTCTGTTTCATCTATTCTGTTCCTCCCTCCCCATCATCCCAGGTCCCATGATGATCCCCTGGCTTGACTCATTGGATGACCAGATTCATAGTTACATGCAACAAGAGGTCATGACACACTGGTTTGTTATCCAGTATTAGGAACCACCCTTGCTCTTAAGAGATGCCCACCTGTCTATTTCTGCTCTCCCCTCAGTATCCTGGGTATTCTAACCCACCCTTCCCAATCTACCCACCTGTCAACCCTGCAACACCCAACCCAATATATGACTACCCTCCTGTCCTATCCCTTCAATACACAACTACACTCTTTCTCTTTACCATAGGTTAAGGTCATATGGGTGATGGCTCACAGCTTTCTCTTTTCTTTCTCTTTCTTGTACACCTATCTTTCAGACAATATTTCTCAGAGTCTGCTCAATTTCCTTAATTCATATCAGTGAGGTCATGTACTGTTCATTCTTCAATGCCTGGCTTGCTTCACTCACCGTAATGTCTTCCAGATTCATCCATGTTACCCCAGGTGTTAACACTTTATTCCTTCTTACAGCTGAGTAATATTTTATTGTGTGTATGTACAACATTTTGTTTTTCCATCCATCTCTTGATGGGCACTTGGATTGATTCCAACTTTTGACAATAGTGAACAATGCCGCTATGATCATTGGTGTGCATATATTTGTCCGTGTCTTTGCTTTCAATTCTTCTGGGTATATATCCTGTAGTGGAATCACTGGATCATATGGAAGATTGATAGTTAGTTTTTTGTGGAACCCCGAACTGTCCCCCACAGTGGCTGGACCATTCCACAATCCCACCAACAGTGGATGAGGTTTCCCATTCCTCCACATCCTCTCCAACACGTAAAGTCTGCTGTTTTTTTAATAGCCACCATTTTAATGGGTGTAAGATTGTATCTCAATGTAGTTTTGATTTGCATTTCTCTAATAGCCAGAGATGTTGAGCATTTTTTCATGTGGTTTTTAGCCATTTGTATTTCTTCCTTGGGGAACTGTCTTTTGAGGTCACTTGCCCATTTTTTAATGGGTTTTTAGTCTTTTTATTTTTGAGTTGTAGGATGTCTTTATATACATGGAATATTAGGCTCCTATCAGCTATATGGTTGCCAAATATTTTCTCTCATTGGGTAGGCTACCTTTTTATTTTCTTGATAACATCCTTTGAGGTGCAGAAGTTTTTAATTTTGAGAAGATCCCATTTCTTTATTTTTTCTTGTATTGCTCATGCTTTGGGTGTGAAGTTCATGAAACCATTTCCTATTACAAGGTCCTGTAGATGCTTCCCTACATTATCTTCCAAAATCTTTATGGTCTTGGCTCTTATATTTAGATCTTTAATCCATCTTGAATTGATTTTCATAACAGGTGTGAGATGGTGTTCCTCTCTCATAATTTGATTCTGGACAACCAATTCTCCATGCACCACTTGTTGAAGAGGCCATTCTCTCCCAATTGAGTGGGCTTGGTGGCCTTGGCGAATATCAGATGATTGTATATGCAAGGATTTATGTCAGGACTCTCAGTTCGGTTCCATTGGTCAATGTGTCTATCCTTGTGCCAATACCATGTGGTTTTCACCACTGTAGCTTTGTAGTATGTTTTAAAGTCAGGTACTGTGATGCCTCCAACTTAATTTTCCTTTTTCAATATGTCTTTGGCAATTCGGGGCCTCTTACCCTCCCAAAAAATTTTGTAGTTAGTTTTTCCAATTCTTTAAATAATACAGTGTTGATTTTTATTTGGATTGCATTAAATCTGTAGATTAGTTTGGGTAGGATAGACATCTTGATAATGTTTAGTGTTCCTATTCATGAATAGGGAATATCCTTCGATTTATTTAAGCCTTCTTTGATTTCCTTTAACAGTGTTTTGTAGTTTTCTTTATATAAGTCCTTTACATCTTAAGTTAAATTTATTCCTAGGTATTTGATTCTTTTCATTACTTTTGTAAATGGTGTTTTTTTCTTGATTTTTTCCTCAGCTTGCTTGTTATTGGTGTACAGAAATGCTACTGATATTTGAGCATTGATCTTATAGCCTGCGATGTTACTGAACTCCTTTATAAGTTTTAGAAGCTTTGTCGTAGATTTCTCTGGGCTTTCTACATATAAGATCATGTCATCTCCAAATAATGAAAATTTTACTTCTTCTTTTTCAATTTGGATGCCTTTTATATCTTTTTCTTGCCTCAGTATTGGAGCAAGAACTTCTAAGACAATGTTAAATAGGAGTGGTGATAGTGGGCATCTGTCTTGTTCCTTATCTCAGAGGGAAGGCTTTTAGGATTTCACCATTGAAGATGATGTTAGCTTTGGCTTTCTCATATGTACCCTTTATCATACTCAGAAAGTTTCCTTCTATCCCTATCTTTTGCAGTGTTTTTATGAGGAAAGGTTGCTATATTTTGTCGAATGTTTTTTCTGCATCTATACAGATGATCATATGATTTTTTTCTTTCCATCTGTTTATGTGAAATATTACATTGATTGATTTTTTTATGTTGAACCATCCTTGCATAACCGGGATGAATCCCACTTGGTCATGGTGTATAATTCTTTTGATATGTTGTTGAATGTGATTAGTAAGTATTTTGTTGAGAATTTTAACATCTAGGTTCATTAGAGAAATTGGTCTGTAATTTTCCTTTCTTTTGGTATCTTTGTTTGGCTTTGGTATTAGGGTAATTTTGGCATCATGGATTGAGCTAGGCAATGTTCCTTCTACTTCTGTTTTTTGGAAGAGCTTAAGCATGATTGGCATTAGCTCTTTCTGTAATCTTTGGTAGAATTCACCTGTGAAGCCATCTGGTCCTGGGCTCTTCTTAGTGGTGAGGTTTTTGTTGACTAAGTCTTTCTCTTTGCTTGTAATTGGACTGTTGAGTTCATCAGTTTCTTCTTTTGTCAATATAGGGTGTTTGTGCGTTTCTAGGAATTTGTACATTTCCTCTAAATTATCATTCTTGTTGACATATTCAAAGTATCCTCTTATGATACACTTTATTAGGTTGGGTCAGTAGTGGTATCCCATTCTTCATTCTTTATTTTGTGTATTTGCATCTGCTCTGTCTTTTTTTTTGTTAGACTGGCTAAGGGTTTGTCAATTTTATTGATCTTCTCAAAGAACCAGCTTTTGGTTTGTCTATTTTTTCTAGTGCTTTCTTATTTTCTATTTCATTTAATTCTGCTCTAATCTTTGTTCTTTCTTTCTTTCTACTTCCTTTGGAGTTAGTTTGTTGTTGTTTTTCCAATTCTTCCAAGTGTGCAGTTAGGTCTTCAATTTTACCTCTTTCTTCTTTTTTAATATATGCATTTATGGCTATGAATTTCCCTCTCAGTACAGCTTTGGCTACATCCCATAGGTTTTGATATGTTGTGCTGTCATTTTCATTCTATTCGACATAGTTACTGATTTCTTTTGAGATTTCTTCCTTGACCCACTTTTTGTCTAACAGTGTGCTGTTTAGCTTCCATATCTTTGTGCCTAATCTGTTTCTCTGGCCCTTATGTATTTCCAATTTCATTCCATTGTGTTCAGAGTAATTACTTTGTATAATTTTAATCTTTCTGAATTCATTGAGAGTTGTTCTGTTGCCTAGCATGTGGTCTATCTTGGAGTATGATCCATGTGCACTTGAGAAGAATGTATATCCCGCTGTATGGGTGTAGTGTTCTGTATATGTCTATTAGTTCCACGTCCTCTAATGTATTATTCAGAGTCTTTGTTACTTTTTTGATTCTCTTTCTAGATGTTCTATCTAATGGTGATAATGGTGTATTAAAGTCCCCCACTATAAGTGTAGAGGCATTTATTTCTCCACTTAGTTTATCCAGTTTTTGCCCCATGTATTTTGAGGCACCCTGATTACGTGCTTAAATATTTATGATTGTTCTGTCTTCTTGGATGATTACCCCTTTTACTAATATATAGTGTCCATATTTTTCTTTTACAACAGTTTTGCATTTAAGGTCTATTTTGTCCAATATTAGGATTGCTATTCCTGCCCTTTTTGGTTATTGTTTACTTGTAAAATTGTTTTCCAGCCATTCCTTTTCAACATCCTTTCATCACTGGGTCTAAGATGGGTTTCTTGTAGAAAAATATAGATGGGTCATATTTCCTTATCCATTCTGCCAGTCTGTGTCTCTTGACTGGTGAGTTTAAGCCATTAATATTCAGTGTTATTACTCTCAACGAATTTCTTACTTTAACCATATTTCCTTTGGGTTTATGTATGTCATATGTTGTTTTTATTTCTCTTTTTTTTTTTCAGTTGTTCTTACACTCTCCTCCAATTCTCTCTCTCCTGTTTTTTTCCTTTCAACCTGCAGAACTTACTTTAGTATTCTTGAAGTGCAGGTTTCTTATTGGCATATTCTCTTAATTTGTGTTTATCTGTGAATATTTTGAACTCTGCATCATTTTTGAATCCCAGGTTTGCTGGATAGAGAATTCGTGGCTGGAAGTTTTTTCTTTTAGTACCCTGACTATGTCATACCACTGTCTTCTTGTCTCCATGGCTTCAGATGAGAAATCAGCACTTAATCTTATTGTGCTTTCCTTGTATATCATGGTTCTCATTTCTCTTGCTGCCTTGAGTATTTCATCTTTGTCTTGAGCATTGGACATTTTGATAATTATATGTCTTCGAGTAGGCCTATTAGGATTCATACTATTTGGGGTGTGCTGTGTTTCCTGGACATCTACATCCATCTCCCTCAATAGGGTTGGGTAGTTTTCAGCCATTCCTTCAACACTCCTTCTGTTCCCTTTCCCTTCTCTTCTCCTTCTGAGATGCCTATAATGCATATGTTTGTGCATTTTGTGTTGTCAGTTAAATCCCTATTTCCCTGCTGGATTTTTTTCTGTCTTTTTATCTATCTGTTCTACTATCTCTTTGATTTCAGATGTACTGTCTTCCACATCAGTATTTCTTTCTCCTGCCTATTCAAATCTGTTGTTATGTGAATCCAGCGTCTTTTTTATTTCTTGGATTGTGCCATTCATCGCAATCATATCCGTTATCTTTTTATGTATTTTTACAATTTTTTCAGTATGTTCTCACAGTGTCTTCTTAATATCGTTAATCTCTTCCTTCACTTCATTAAGTTGGTCCATGATATTTGTTTGGACAGCTTTGATTAGTTGTTCGATGTACTGCAACTCTTCCTGGTTTTTAGTTTGATCATTGGAATGGTCCATGTCTTCCTGTTTCTCATTATGGTTTGTAATTTTTTGTTGCCCTCTGGTCATCATTTTATCTTAATGGAATTATTCAGTTGATTAGCCTCTCTCCCTGCTCTAGAGTTTTATTTAGCTGGTGATTTTGCATGTGTGTTAAGTTTTCTCTTTGACACTATGTTCTTCTTGAATTTCCTTGGTTTTTTCTTTGTTCCCTTGAAGGAAAAAGATTAGGCCAGAGGAATCACAAGAGGTTAGAAAAGAAAAACGATAATAGTAATATTGATAAAAGTTAGAAAAATGGCTGTATCAGACTTAGTAAAATGAATATTTAACACAACCAATAAAAACTAGGGAAATAACTTAGACTTATTTCCAAAGAAGATTCACAAATGGTCACTTAGCACATAAAACAAAAATCCATTAGGGAATGCAATCCAAAGGCAAGTTGTGGTGCAACATCACACCCACAAAGTTTTCCATTAATAAAAAATAAATATAATGAGACAAAGGGGATTTCTGCTTTCATAGATTCTACTTATTATATCTACTCTACAGCTTTTCCCAGTAACTTCTGTAGCTGTGTAGTTAGTTACCTTGTATATGTACTATTTTTGAGTGATCAGATCCAAGATTTCTTGGAACTTCTTAGAGTCTCCCACATTCTGATAATCTCTTGGTTGCCAGCTATCAAGAGTTTCAGAATAATGACAAATGGGTTACTTTCTCAGAAATATTTCTTGGGGTGGTACCTCATATTCTGAAGAGAGCATAAAATTATTGTTCACACTTCATGTGTGAGGTTCTCTTCAAACCACTTTTTGTAAGAGTCCCAGTCTGTGCCACATCCTTTCATTCTTTTACTTGCTTTACTTTAAAATCCCATTGTAAAATATATTTTATCTTGTGTTAAATTTATATCTACTTGTCAATTTTATTTGTTTTCTTAATGTTGTTAATTCTAAAAGGTGTATGATTGTCTTTTATATCATAATGTTAGTCCAAACTCTTAGATTAGAAAGTATAATTTTAATCAGGTTGCAAAATTTCATAGTTATAATAGAGATATATAAATTGCAAATATAATCAGACATAAATTGAAAATTTATTGAATCCTAGTGATCTGTGAAATTCTTTTTGATACATCTATTTTATTAGGTTTAACAAAATAAAAATTGGTAAATTGGTTGCTATTAATCCCTAATACAAATTTAACTAATCTCAAGAGTATAGTCAAAGAATCCTTACCAATGAAGATTTAAAGGAAAACTAGCCTCTCTATAGGGAATATTCACTAGTTCCCCAAGACTCCTGAGATGTGTGACCCATACATGCCTTACAGAAAGGATAAGCTTGTTTATAAAGAATCTAGAAGCAAAATTGTTCCTAAGAGTGAGTGTAAATGGGACTTTTAATTTTACACAGTGGAAAGAGAGACAAGATCATGAATCTGGTAATTTTCTGTAAGTTGTACAAAAAGAAATATTCATGGTACAGAAGACAAACTTTTTTCCTCATTTCTCAGATATTTTTTACATTTTAAATTATGTAATTCTTTAAATTGCTATGAAAATTACTTGAAATAGCTGCAATATATCTTAACATTATTAACAAACTCAGTTATTTCTGCCCAATATTATAAATAGATACTAATAGAGGGTGAATTTTTCTGATTCTGGTGTTTAATATAGTTGATTATATTTCAAAAGATTGAAAATTAAAGGATATAAATTTACTCATAATTGTATTATATAAGCACTATGAATGAAATGTTGCTTGAGCTAGATTGTAAAGGATAACTAATAAATTTAAAGGCAAGAATAACTTGCTGTGTTTTTCTTGAAAGTCAATCTTCATAAGAAAACATAATCTGTTGGAGAAAATGCTGAGAGTCAGAACATAAAGTGTTAAGCATACAAAAAGCATGCTTGCTGGCAGAGACACAGTAGTAAATGTCTCCAAGGACACTGCATACTGCAGATATCAGTGGGAGGAGGCAGAGTGAATTGAACTCACCACACAGATGTTATTGTCTGAATTCCCTCTGAATTCCCAAGAAAGTTTGTCTGGGAACTCACACACAGGTAGCACTCTCACGTACCAAGCTGAGATATTAGATATACTAAGGCATTTATGGCTAGAAACAATGTTTATACTTATGCCCGTTGGTAGACTGCCAGAGAAGGCAGTGTTCTTGCTGTAGTAAGAGAAACACAGTAGGGAAGCAAGGTTGGGGGGGAGAATTTATGCACTGTTGTAAGCTTAATAAAGAAGAGGGTCACAGTGATCTCGGGGCTGTTTTGCCTGAGCGAGCTGTAGCCCTCTGCTTCATATGCATCAACTTGTCTGACTCTTCCTTTGCACCTCACACTGACAACAACAATAATCCTTAAAATATTAATGGATAGGTCAAACATGAGTGAAGATTTTACTAGGATGAGAATCAGCAATAACTGCTGTGTGTAAGCAAATAGTTTGATGCAGAGGTTACTTACAGAGCTTGTCAAGGATGACCATTTCATATTGAACAAAATAAAAATATAATCAATAGGTGCATCCAGGCAGAGTTTTCAAAAGATATTTTGCAGAAATAAAAATGTGACTCAATAACTGAAAGGATTATGTGTTTTGATTTCATTTAAAATCATTTTATTGAACTTAGATTCTCTGATCCTCTTTATGTACACATAAATATATATCAGCTGAAAAAGGAAATAAAATAAAAGGTAAACATGAATTTATCAATTTCAAAGTACTCTCTTTTGACATTGACAATTTCCTCTGTAGAATATTCATGTTAGAAGACATATATTCATACCAATGGCTGAATTTTATTTGTGACCAGTGTAGATTACATTCATTTGATATTTTTCATCTTCTAAAATGTTAGACTTTGACTATAAGGAGAAAGTGATATATTAGAAGACATGGACAACATCACCATTTTCATGGAATTCTTACTCATGGATATCTCAACCTCTGAAGAGCTCCAAGTCTTGCAAGGGCTAATGTTCTTACTGATTTTGTAGGATCCCTGACAGGGAACCTTCTAACTGTTACTGTCATTGTAACTGACTCACATATGCATACCCCAATGCACTTCTTTATATGTAATTTACCTCTCATAGATCTTTGTTCCATGATAGTTTCTCTCCCCAAAATGATCGTCCATTCTCTGACAGGCAATAAATCAATTTCACTTCTAGCATGTGCCTCTCAGATTTTCCTCTTTATCTTCTTTGTATCCACTGAGTTTTTCTTCATTGTGGTGATGTTGTATGATTGCTATGTTGCCATTTGTCATCCTATACACTAGGGGTCATCAACACCCCAGATCTATGCACACAGGCTGCTGGTGATTCATGGGCCAGCGGGTTTGTCTATTCCGCTATTCACTCAGACAACATTTCCAGGCTTCCCTTCCCAAAGACTAATGTTATCCATCAATATTTCTATGATATGCTTCAAATTCTGAGGGTATCATCTTCAGATGTTCATTTTTCTGAGTGTGTGGTCTTAGGTATCAGTGGTGTTACTTTCTTAGTATGTTTTGCCTTTTTGCTTAAGTCATATATTGTTATCTTTTCACTGGTGCTTAAAATGCATTTGGAGGAAGCCCATAACAAAGACTTATCCAATTGTACCCTGCATTGTGTGTAATTTCTGGGTTTATCACAGTCCTTGTCCCATTGCAAATGAAGCATCTCTTAGTAACCTTCTCACAGCCATTATCTACACCATGTTGCCCCCGTTCATAAACCCCATTATCTATAATATGTAGAACAAAAAGATTAACACAGCTCTATGCAAAATGTTCCACAGGTATTTTGAGTTCCCAGGTGGGTTTTTATTTCACAAAAATTTTGGAAAAAATATGAATGAAATTTAATTTATCCTTGCTGTATTGTCTTAAAGTTAAATTGATCCCTATAAAATATCTAGGGATTTTCTGTCCATATATTCTTTTGTTGTTTACAAATGTGATAGTGCATTATATATTTCTGAGTCATACAATCAATACATTTGTGCCATTGTTTCATTCTTCTGGTAATTGTTTAGCACATTTTGAAAATGCATTGGAAAATATTTATGATGATTTTGACCTAAAAAGAAGAATGGCATCATGTGGACAAGACAACACTTTTGTTTGAGGATCTTAAGAAGTGCCCATATTTTTAACAAAATTTGGAGACATTGGATAACTGCAAACCTGGAGGAGAATACTGTGTGGTTTTTGATTACAGCATCCTTTTCTTTAAATTGTTTTATTTGCTTTCACTCTTATACAAGAGTCTTGATTGAGTAATAAAGTGATTAAAAATGAAACACATCTTAGGAATGTGAAAAGATGATGTAAAATGTTGACCCATGCTCTATTCATTCAAACTTTTTGCATGATGAAGAATAAGGGATCAATTCCTGAAGAGTGGAGTGAGATATAAAAATACATAGTGTCAGATTTTCCTGCAGAACACCAATAAATGATAACAATATGTGATAAAATTTTCCCAGAGAATAAGATATAAAGCCTTATTTTCTCAAGTTAGAAACAATTTTATTTTACAGACTCAAAAAGCTGAGAGATTGTTTTGATGGCTAAAAAATATAACTTTTATATCTCAGAATGGAATCCCATGAATGCTATGAATGCTATGATTTTACTTTAGATCCCCTAACTTCTAAAAAGATGTAGCATTAAGGAAGTAATGCAAGTTTAACTTCATTTTTCATCTTTCATCTGGTAAAGTGGACACATTAGGCTCATTATGATACAGTATCTGTTGTTCAATATAGGAGTATGTATTACATGAATGTCATTTGTCTCATGCATGTCATAACAAACTAATAATCCTAATAAAATATGAAATATGTTCATATTTCTCCAATATCTGAAATATATCTTGATATTTTTAATACTTCATTAACTGAGGACCATATCATGTTTCTTTTTAAAATAATTTCTTCTAGCTTTGTTCATCAGCATTATTTTTCCCTGGGAAAAGAACACACTGCTCAATTTTATATTCAGGTATCACTCTCAAAATTGTCATTAGTTACACTGTTGAAATCTCCAGAATATTTAAACTTATACTTAAGTACTTATTTTCTATTTCTTCCCTACATTAACATGTTACAGTCTTGGCCTCTAGTTTGGTTGGCCTATATGTCACAGGTTAGAAATATCACCCCATTCATCTTGCTAGATATTTAGATTTTATATATGTCAGAGCAGGAAGCATGTAATTTCCTTCTGAACTAGTGGACTGGTAAAATGCAATTTCTGATGTCAGTTCTGGTCTGTCAATCATTTGTTGCACCATGGTTAGTGGAAGGTTTCATGTAATTCCCAAATCTCATTAAATACTACTCTTTAATATTGAGTTGTTAATAAGGCAATACCTTGCTCGAGAAATATAGCAGCAAAATTGTCCATATTATCCATTTGGGAGAAATTAAAAATATAACACTTGGAAGTGAGAATAAATGGGCTAAGTGAATTATTAAAGACTTAAACATGGCATGTTAGGTGTAATGGTAATATTCTCTTCCTTTAAGATAACCACGTTTACCCTTGTGGCCAAAAAAAAAATGTTTCTTGCTAATGCACGCTTATTTCCTGTTGGCAAAATAAATCTTTAATTTTCATGGAGTATGTTTGTTTGACGTGGGCTCTATTATTCATAATATTTTATTGTTCCTTTTTATAAGATGATTGTGCTCCAGTTTTTCAGTGAATGACAGTGTAGCAGGAATAAACCAAATTGATGACAAAGAAAGAGATAAGCATGGATTTCAGTGATGATTTATGCTTTGCATAACTTGTTTTATCTTTTACACTTCAGAATGCACTACATAAAAATTTTGCATTCTAGACTGAAAAGCTATACCGAAAACACAATGGACATTCATCTTGCCTGAGAAATAAATCTGCACTGAGAATTCGATGTTCAATCCATATAACATAGCCTAAGTATACTGATATAATACCATAGCTATTTTTAAACTTGTTGTAACAATTAAGAGTCATATCATCTGTGTTTGTGAGTTGTTTCCTCAAAATCCATATCAATACTAATATTTTATATTGTTAGATATTTAAGTATTTAACATGTTTCTAATGTGCTGAGTGCTTCTATATGTATATATTCATGAATATGTTTGTATAATTATTATGGTTTTAAGTTTAATGTACTTTTTGTAAATCTGAGATTCCTTTTCTATGAAATTCCTGTGTATATTTTATGTGACAGATACTTTCTCTCATTTGTTAGATAGAATTTATTTTTCTTCTCTTATCCTTTGAGGAAGAGAATTTCTCAACTCTAAATCAAATTTATCAGTTTTCATTGTGCTTTTGTTTATTGCATAATAAATCTTTACCTGCAATGATATACTAAAGATATTTTCCTTGCCAATCTTTAAAATAATTATTACTTTGAATTTCATATTTAGTACTTTGATTTCTATGGTATTGAGTATGTAGGGTGAAAGGTAGGTGTGATATTTAATTTTATCCAATATGATTGTCCAACTGTCCAAGCACCATTTACTAAAAAGTACATATTTTTATAATTGTTCTTCCACACACTATCTCTGTCATATATTAAGTGTTCCTATAAGAGCAGGTCTGTAGCTGTGCCTGTTATCCTGTCACATGGAACACTTTTTTTTGTTTTTTGTTTTTTGTTTTCTTTTGTTTCTGTATCAATACCACACACATTTAAATTAATTTAACATCAATTTTAATAGAGAATAGTATGATTTCTTAATTTTCTGACTGCTTTGACAAATGCCACACAATGTATTGTCATGAAAACTGGAATTTTTTGTCTAACAGTTTTGGAGGCTGGAAGGCTTGCTTCTTCCAGGTGTCAGTAGCCTACTGGTGGTTGGCAATACTTGTGGTTCCCTGGCTTTCCAGTCACATGCCAATGTCCTCTCCTTTCTTTCCCTAGATACAACTGACTTCCTGATTATGGATATTTAAATTTCCTCTTATAAGGTCTCAAGTAATAGAATTAAGACCCATCCTGGTTCAATTAAGCAGAATTTAAATAAAAATGACATTTTTGAAAGCTCCTATTAACAGTGAGTTTTCAGCCAAACAAACATAATAAGATTAATAACATATTTTTTCTGGGGTATGTACCTCAAGCTACCATATATTACTAAATTGGAAAAAAAGGTTGTCTTTATGACTTGAAGTGATTGAAGGAAAATATATGAAAATGATTGAGTTAGGATGAAGATTTTTAAAAACAGATATTTTCATTTAAAAAGTATAGTTAATG
>JAQZBX010072191.1:0-15115 GCA_029593785.1 Cabassous unicinctus | reverse complement strand
AAAAAAAACAAAAAAACCTGTAAAAAAGAGAGTTCTGCACTGTAAATACCAAAGACCTCCAGGCCCAGGGCCCATGACTTTATGTATTATAAAGTATAGTGAAAAGTGATATCAGAGTATTAACCAGTTTTCAGAACTTTTAAATATATTAATATATCTTAAAATCTCAATTTATTCCAAGCAATAAAAGGATACCTATTTATAAATTATAAGTTAAAAGCTGTAAGTGGATAATTAATTTTGGAAGAATGACGACCCTAGAAAGTTAAACCATAGTAATTCCATGACATGTGGCTGGATAATTATCCTCAACTCCTAGTGATTTGGAAATTGTTCATTTTGGTGTTTTCTAAGTCTCTGATTTATTTCTCTGCTTTTCCTTGTTTTTGCCTTTGTTTGTTTTTTATTTTGCTTTTTGCCCAATAACACTTCCAAAAGAAGGCAGTCCATAAATGAAAAAGCCCATGCTCAAATTTAGCACAGCCACTTTCAGATATCTAGATCTTTAGAGACTTACCTTTTCAACTTAAAGCAGCAAGAGACCCTTCTCTGGGTCTTGCTTCCAAACATTAGAGCTCTGTAATATTTCAGATGATTTCTACAAGAATCCCTAGCTATCATTTAAAAGAAGCTATCATTTAAATGAAAGTTTAGATAAAAGTTTAAAATAGGTACCTTGCTTGCATGATGATAAATGTTTCCTGTTGGTCTTATCCCCTCTTCTGCTCTACACCCATATATAGTCTTCCTCATAAAGGCGTGCAAAGCTTATAAATAAAACTGTGTCTCATACCTGTGTTAGCAAGAGCTGGCATTTTTGATCCAGGAGAGAGAGACATTCAGTTTGCACTAGGAGTCCAGTGCCAGAAAGGCTAGTCCTTTTTAATTATGATTTCCTAGCTGGCCTTCCCGGTGTTGCTCGGGAAAATAATTCATCATCAAATAGATCAGTCCCTGTTATTACTGGGAGGACCTGGAGATGCCCACGTACGAAGCAGCTCCTTTGCAGAGCAGTGCGGCCATAGGGAACACCTGCTGTTGAGAATGCTGCTGTTTGGAACCTGGTTTTATATCCACAGATGCTGTGGGCAGTCACAGGTACCTCGGCTTTAGCAGCTCTGGAAGATGGCTTTCTAGCTCTTTGAATGCCCCCTACTTACTCAGGATACCCCAAAGTAAAATTTGTCATGCCGTGTAGACTATATCTTAACTTATCTTATATGAGAAATGGACTTTTTTTTTTTTTCCAAATCAGGGATTTGGTTAGAATTGAATTGAGGAGATATGAGGGATTTCCCAGTAAAGAGTAGCTAAATATTTTCACGGTTTCCAATAGGTTTTGGAATCACTGTTTCTGAATCCTTAAATATAGGATAGAGTCTCTTGAGTCTGAAGGGGTTTAATTGTGGTACTGCCTGAGGGAAGGTCGTCTTCTCAAACCTAGGTTTTTGGCCACTTCAGTTTAGTAAGGAGTATAAATGAATGGACATGGTCTTGCCAAAAAGAGAACATTCAGACCACCCACCAAACCAGAGGATGACTAAGACTTTTTTTTTTCTATGTAAGCCTGCCAACAGCTCATGATTTTTGTTGCCACCCAGTAGCATTCACATTTCTGAATGGTGCCAGTGATGTTTCAACCTGTTGGGAAACAGCTAAACTGTATACTGGGATCACAGCTTTTTGTTTGGCTAGCTACTCCAGGCTCTCATTTTTGTGGCTGCTGTTTTGTTTGTGTCTTTCCTTCTATGGTTTCCTTTTTCAGTGAACAGGGGTGGGAGTTGTGGGGGTTGGGGAAGAGGACAGAAGATGGTTGGATTCATTTCCTGAATCATCTTAGGCATTCTTGCCGTCTTTCGGTTCCATCTTGGCTAAGCAGTGTTTCCCACTAGTTTGTCAGATCAACTTTCCCAGCCACCTCTGGGGGCAGGAAGGAAAACCACACCTTGCTCTATGTGAAACAGTTACCAGACAGAGTTTTATTCACTAAATATTTATAGTATCCCCCTACTAGCCTCAAACCCTACAACCTTGCACCTTTGAAAGTTTATTCTCCTTCTTCCCTAGCCTCCCAAGTAACTTTCTTGGCCAGGCAGGACACCTCAGACTGACAGTGATGGTGATACTTCATCTGCAGACTGGCTACCACAGAAATGTATCCTTCTTGATTTAACCATGAACTTGGTGGACTGTACCCCTTTATGGGGTAAAAGAGAGTTCATGGGAAAGGGTCATGAGTGGATTGTCTTTCACTATTATTCCTTTTAATTTGTCATGCTAAACACTTGTGATCAGAGGAATTACAGAGCAGTGGATGGAGAGGAGCTTAGCCATGAAACCTAGTGGAGTGCAGCTTCTACTGGCTCCACAGTACACTAGCAGCAGATCATTAACTTCCACGAGCTGTTCCTTTCTCATGAAATATAGAGATTAGTGTCCTCTGGTAATTTCTGAAATAAATTAGAAACAACCTAAATATCCAACAGTAGGAAATTGGTTAAATAAACTCTGGTTTTTCCTGTAAGAAATTCTATGTTAAATTTTTATTCATATATGAAAATATGATACTTTGAGTTTCAAAAAAAAGGCACAAAACAACAAAGAAAGTATGATTCTAAATTTTTTAAGACACAGAAGAAAAAGCATCAAGTTGTTAGCAATAGTTTCCTCTGGTAAGATAAGGGAAGATTTTAATCTTCTTTTCAAATTTCTTACAATGAACATTTATTATCATTTTTTCTTTTTGTTGCATAATATATCATATGCAAAAGTACATAAAACACACATGCAGTTTAATGAATGAGTATAAAACGAATACCCATGTAATGACTACCTGTGTCGAGAACATTAAAAGCAACATTACTTTTATCGTGAGAATACTAACAATAGTAATTATATTAAAAATTCTTTTCCTGAGTCCCTCACATGGAATAAAATAAGACTGTATAAGAAGGTGCCATGTTTATTAAATATTAAAACATCCATCAACTATAAGGTGTTCTCTTTCTCCTCCAAAATGCCAAAGAACACAGGTACACATAAGCTGTAAGCCATTATTGGAGCCTGAGACTGCTGTGCCATACAGAGATTTGTACTGAAAATGTATCAGTTATATCACTTGTCCTATCTGCATGGTTTTTTCTCCCAGGAATGCCCTTTATGCAGTCTTGGACACTGGGAGAACTATTGGTGACTGACTTGAAGTAATCCTCTTTCTCGATTTCAGGCTGAATACCCTTGGTGTTCTGTGATCCCTGGTTATTTGTACATGGTGACAGGAGGTGTTAGACCAAGTGGCCTTTGGGAGGGTGCAGTGGTTTGAAACTGTATGTATCCCAGAAAATCATATTCTTAAAGATAATCCATTCTGTTGTGTGTAAACCTATTGTAAGTAGGACCTTTTGATAATGGTACTTCAGTTAATGTGTTGCCCAGGGTAGGTCTTAATCCTTTTACTGGAGCACCGTCTAAGGGATTGAAATTCGAAGAGAGAGAACACCATGGAAGCAAGTAGCTGAAAGTAACGAAACCCGGAAGAGAAGTAAGAGACTAGCAGGTGCCGACATGTGCTTTGCCATGTGGCAGAAGAGTCCAGGACTGGCAGCCAGTCTTTGGGAAGAAAGCATTGCCTGATGATGCCTTGATTGGGATGTTTTTCTCAGCCTCAAAACTGTGAGCTTATAAGCTAATAAATTCTCATTGTTAAAGGCAACCCATTTTAAGGTCTCTGCTTTGAGCAGCCCAGCAAACTAAAACAGAAGGGGAGCTGGGAGTTGTGTCGTCTATGAGAAGGAACAGACTGAGGGAAACTAAATGTGTTGATGGGAGGGGGGCTGTGATTATGTAGGTGATAGGAGGAAGTTCAAGTGGGCCCATGGATTCTCCCATCCTGATATAGGCATAGGTGATGAGCCAGGTGTTCATGGTCGGTGAAAAGCATCAACAAAGAGTATGAGGAAACAAATGGAGCATAAAAGTGATGGAGGCGGAAGCGGGTGTGGCTCAGTGGATACAGTGGATAGAGCCCCCGTTTACCATATGGGAGGACCGGGTTCGCGTCCCGAGGCCTCCTTGTGAGGGCACGCTGGCCTGAGCGGTGCGGTGGGCTGATGCAGCAACCTCACGGCAGGAAGCTGGTGTGGCGCAATGGATAGAGCACCCGTTTACCATATGAGAGGCCCCGGGTTCGCTTCCCGGCGCCTCCTTGTGAGGGCAGGCCAGCTCGCGCGGCGCCGTGGGCTGATGCGGCAAGACCTCACAGCAAGGGGGAGATGAGCAGACACGGAGAGGACGCGCAGCAAATGGACACAGCAGCACAAGCAGCAAGCGGGGGGATAAATAAAATAAAATAAATAAATCTTTAAAAAAAAAAAAAAAAAAGTGATGGAGGCAACTGAAAATGATGTATGGGAGTCTGGGAGTCTGGAAAGAAGGCCTCTGCATGGGAACTTGGCCCAACCCTATAGCAGTGGTTCTCAACCAGGGGCAATTTTGTTCCTCTAGAAGACATTTGACAATGTGTGGAGACCTTTTTTGTTGTCACAATTTGGGGGTTGGGGGCAGGTTTGTTACTGGCATGTAGTGGGTAGAGGCCAAGGATGCTGCTAAACATCCTGCAATGCACAAGACAGCCCTCCACAACAGAGAATTATCTTGCCTCAAATGATATGAGTGCTGAGACTGAGAAACCCTGTCCTGGAACGAAGCAGGGCCCGCAAGTACTAAAGGCTTAAAATACTAGGAAGGTTATGAAGGTAAGGATTCAGGAACAGGAAACCAAAAAGGGGCCCAGTTACAAGAACTGTGGTAAGTGGCAGGGTCTGGGTCTCAGGAAGTTATAAAGGATCAGTCATTTATCAGAACCAAGGGTCAAAGTTTCCAAAGAGAGAACTAGGTTCTCAATGCATTTATTTGGTTAATTGATTTCACCAAAGTCAGAATTCCACACAATAATGATCGTTTACTTTATTATTGCATTATCTAGTCTTTTACCTCTTGATTAGAGGATAGACTGGAAGGAGATAATAAATCAATCATAATTTCATCCTTTTATCTGTTGTTGTCAAGGCCAGCTACATAATTTTTAGGGCCCAGTGCGGAATGAAAATGTGGTGCCCCTTGTTCAAAAAAGGAAAAAAGTGTTGTTAAATATATAGCTTTTATATGTAGCTAAATATATATTTAAAATATTTTTATATATTTATAAAATATACATTTAAATATTTGTATATATAAATAGGAGTAAAATACAAAGCTTTTTCCTTTTTTCCATGGTTTCTCAACTTGTCATGATGTTTTTTTATTTGCTATTTTAATATTCTAAGTAAAGAAAAATAAAAATTTTTATTAGTAGTATGGATTTTATTATTTATCTTTATATGTGCAACGCAAGTTTAAAATGCAGACGTAAGACCATTTAGCTTATATACAGAATCACCAAAAGTACACAATTCATGTTTTGTCACTCATACATGCATGCGTATTTCGTTTTAAGCAGTGGAACTCTGCACCAGACTGAATCAACTGTTATTGTTTCTTTTCTTAATATGTGCACATTCTACCAATACTCTCTACCTTTGGCTTACTGATGAAAAAGGAATGACTGAAAGGAAAAGGAGCTATGGGTTGCCCTATCTTTTCCTTTCCTTTTATGTAAAACATCATCATTTTCATTGTAAACAGTTGGCTAACATGGGCAAGCAATACAGGTAAGAAAGGATATGATAGAATTCCTTGATTGTTCATGTTTCTTAGGACACCAGTGCCTTCTTTCTAAGTTTGAACAAAGTTTTGGTTCCATTGGAAAGTGTGGGTCTCTTGGGACTGTCAGCGTCCCCACTTACTCATTCGTACATGTAACATGCTTTGCTTGTACTTGCTCGGAATCTCCCTGAATTCCCACATATTGTGAACCCACTGGAATTCTGTGTCTATAGGGCTTCACAAATGATATGTACAAATGGAGCAGCAAGGAGTAGCAACACACCTACTGCACATATCTCCTCTGCTCATACGCATGCTCCATTGTCCCATTGTACTTCATGTGCAAAACACAAGTTCAAAGACAAAATTAAGAATTTCAAGGCTGTGCAGCCGAGCATTAAACCAAGTGCAGGGTGCCTTGTGACTGCACAGGCCACAGGCCCCTGACTGTTGTTTTTGTCATCCTGATGACCAAATTCTGTTATTGGCACCCTTCCCATGGCTTTCTGTTTTGGGTTATGAGACCTCCTTATCTACAATCCTGTGGGATCCTGAATTCTGCTTTGTTCAAGAATCCCATGGTTTTGGAAAACGGCGACAGTAATCATGGGACAAGTTGCTGCTCACTATTCATACCAATTCATTCTTTCATCACGTATTTGTCAGACAGATTAGCCCATGCATCTCAAATGGGGAAAAAATGAAGCTGAGTCTAAAGGTCAGGCTCTTGAGATTTAAGAAGGTAATAAAAGTGAAAATTTACAACCAATAGCTTCAAAATTGTTCTTCTGTTGTTCTGTTAGGTTTATAAAATCATCAGTGTGCTGGTAAAATGTTTGCAAGCCAGTGGACTTATCTCTGAGAGGGTTTTGTAAGCTATTGGAATATTTTGCCCCTCTGTTTTTGTAGAACTCCTAAGGAAAAATAAAATACCTAAAGATTCTCTACAGTTGCAACAATCATGACCTTCCCTTGTGTATTAGTCAGGGTTCTTTAGGGAAACAGAATCAACAGGAGATACCTGTAAATAGTATGAGATTTTATAAAATTCTCTCATGTGACTGTGGTGATGCATAAGTCCAGATTCTGCAGGCAAGTTGCATACCAGGGGCTCCAATGAAAGTCTGATGAAGGTCTTTTATGAGTTCCTGGTAGATATTGGCTGTCCAAAGACAAGCTGGGAAATTCGCTCTGAATGCTGAAATCCCTTCCCCTTTCCAGGCATTCAACTAATTGGATAAAACGTCACTCATTGCTGACGGCAGTCTCCCTGGTTGATCGTAGATGTAATCAGCCATCTATGCAGTAATCTCACTGATGATTAAAGTCCATAAATGTCCCTTTTTTAAAAAAAACTTTATTTTGTACATTTAATAATTGAAAATATAAACAATTAAAAACTAAAAAGTAAACACAGATGAATAAATACATATATTTCTCAATTAAATGTAATGGATACATATAAAAATTTTTTTTTGAATCAAACAATATGTTACACAATATATTTGGTTCATAGTAACGCATTCATATAGTATTTGTCCTTTTGTGTCTGGCTTGCTTCGCTCAACATAATGTCCTCCAGGTTCATCCATGTTGTCATATGCTTTACGACTTCAGTGAGCCCAGTGCTTGCTTGACCAAACAACTGGGCACAATTACCTGGCCAAGTTGACACATTAGCCTAACCATCACACCTTGAATGAGTGGAGGCTGCAAACCATGGTAGTTAAGAGCATACATAGTACTCATCAGGCAGACCCGAGTTAACATCTTGGTCCTGCCCCTTAGAATGTATGTGACTTTGGGCAAGACACCTTTGTTTTTTTTGTTTGTTTGTTTGTTTTTTAAGATTTATTTATTTACTTTTATCCATTTTTACACCCCATTCCCCCCCACCCCCCGTTTTTACTGTTTTTGTGTGTGTCTCCATTCACTGGACAATTCTCTGTGTCTGTTTCCTGCCCTCTCCTCTCATCCCTCTCCTGTTTTCACCAGGATTTGATCCTGGGAACCTCCAGTGTGGGAGAGAGACGTCCTACAACCTGCACCACCTTAGTTCCTGGTTTTTCAGCGCATCTCGTCTTGGCTCTCCTCTGTGTCACTCTCCTGTTACGTCATCATCTTGCTGCGTGGCTCGGCAGGGCCTGACGGCACACCCGCTCATGGGGCTTGGTGGCGTACCTGCGCACATGGCCTGTCAGCGCACCCATGCGTGGGGCCTGGGAGGCTCACCCGCTTGCGGGGCCTGACGTTGCACCCATGCATGGGGCCTGGCGGTCCGCGCACCTTCTATATTTTTCTTTATTTTTACCGGGAGGTCCTGGGGATCAAACCTGGGTCCTTCCATGTGGGAGACGGACGCCCAACCATTTGAGCCACATCCGCCCCCCGACACCTTTGGTTTTGAGCTTAGTTTCCTCAACTGTGAAGAGGCAGTGATAATGGTAGGTAGCTCAAAAGATTGCACAAACAAGATACAGAAAATGGGTTGCTTTAATGTTTTTATCAAACCGTAGGCATTCAATCAGTTCTTAGCATTTTTTTAAAAGCAGTTTTATTCACACACCGTGCAATACATCCAAAGTGCATAGTAAGTGACTCTCAGTATAATCACAGAGTTCTGCATTCTTCACCACAATCAATTTTAGAACATTTTCGGTGCTTCAACAAACAAACAAACAAACCCATTACCCTTATCCCCGGCCCTGCATAACTGACATATAGTCCATAGTTTGCATTAGATGTGTTTTTTCCATACGGTAACACCTTGTAATAGTGCCATGTATTTGTTCTAGTTCATGAAAGAACATTCTTATATTTGCACTATTAACCACATTCATCGTCCACAACAGGTTTCATTATGTTATACAGTCCCATGTTTCATCCTCTGGCTTTCCTTCTAGTGACTCACATGATGCTAAACTTCCCCTTTCAACCACAATCACACCCATAACTCAGTGCTGTTAATTATACTCACAATAATGTGTTACCATCACCTCTATTTCCAAACATTTACAATCAACCTTATTAAATATTCTGCACAAATTAAGCATTAGTTCCCCATTCTTTACCCTTATTCTATCTCCGGGTAACCTATATTCTGGATTTTAGCTCCATGAGTTTGCTCATAATTAGTTCATATTAGGTCATACAATATTTGTCCTTTTATGTCTGGCTTATTTCACTCAACAGAATGTCCTTAAGGTTTATCCATGTTGTTTCATGCATCAGGACTTCATTCCTTCTTACAGCTGAATATACTCCATCGTATGTATATACCAAATTTTGTTCATCCATTCATCAGTTGATAGACACTTGGGTTATGTCCATCTTTTGGTAATTGTGAATAATGCTGCTATGAACTTTGGTGTGCATATTTCTGTTTGCATCCCTGCTTTTATTTCTTCTGAGTATATACCTAGTAGTGCGATTGCCAGGTCATATGGTGATTCTGTACTTGGCTTCCTGAGGAACCGCTGAACTGTCTACCACAGCGGCTGCACCATTTTACATTGTCACCAAAATGAATGAGTGTTCCTGTATCTCCACATCTGCTCCAATACTTGTAGTTTTCTGTGTTTTGTTTTTTTTTAATAGTGGCCATTCTAGTTTGTGTGAAATTATATCTCATTGTGGTTTTGATTTGCATTTCCCTTAATAGCTAGTGATGTTGAGCATCTTTTCATGTGCTTTTTATCTATTTCTGTTTCCTCTTTGGAAAAATGTCTATTCAAGTCTTTTGTCCATTTTATAATTGGGTTGTTTATCTTTTTATTGTTGAGTTGCAGGATATATTTATATATTCTGGATATTAAACTCTTATTGTATATGTGGTTTCCAAATATTTTCTCCCATTGAGTAGGCTGCCTCTTCACTTTCTTGACAAAATCCTTTGAAGGACAAAAGTATTTAATTTTGAGGAGGTCCCATTTATCTATTATTTCTTTCAATTCTTGTGTTTTGGGTGTAAAGTCTAGAAAACCACTATCTACTATAAGATTTTGAAGATGCTTCCCTACATTTTCTTCTAGAAGTTTTATAGTCCTGGTTCTTATATTTAGGACTTTGATCCATTTTGAGTTAATTTTTATATAGGGTGTGAGATAGAGATCCTTTTTCTTTCTTTTGGATATGAATATCCAGTTCTCCCAGCACCATTTGTTGAAGAGACTGTTCTGTCCCAGATGTGTGGACTTGGCAGCCTTGTCAAAAAATCAGTTGCCATAGATAAAAGGGTCTATTTCTGAACTCTCAATTCAATTCCACTGATCAGTATATCTATCTTTTTGACAGGCTGTTTTGACCACTGTAGCTTTGCAATATGCTTCAAACTCAGAAAGGGTGAGTCCTTCTAACTTCTGTCTTCTTTTTCAAGATGATGTTTTTGGCTGTTTTGGGACCCTTATCCTTCTAAATACATTTGATAATTGGTTTTTCCATTTCTGCAAGTAGGCTGTTGGAATTTTGATTGGGATTGTGTTGAATCTGTAAATCAATTTGGGTAGAATTGACATCTTAATAATATTTAGTCTTCCAAACCATGAGCATTGAATGTCCTTCCATTTATTTAGGTCTTCTTTGATTTCTTTTTGCAATGTTTTGTTGTTTTCCAAGTACAAGTCCTTTACATCCTTAGTTAAATTTATTCTTAGATATTTGATTCTTTTCGTTGCTATTGTGAATGGAATTTTTTCTTGATTTTCTCCTCAGGTTGCTCATTACTAGTATATAGAAACACTCTGATTTTTACATGTTGATCTTGTATCCTGCCACTTTGCTGAACTTGTTTCTTAGCTCTAGTAGCTTTGCTATCAATTTTTCAAGACTTACTCTATATAGGATCATGTCATCTGCAAATAGTGAAAGTTTTACTTCCTTACAATTTAGATGTCTTTTCTTTTTCTTCCCAACTGCTGTAGCTATAACTTCTAGGACAATGTTGAATAACAGTGGTGATAGTGGTTATGCTTGTCTTGTTCCAGTTCATAGAGGGAAAACTTTCAGTCTTTCACCACTGAGTAGGATGTTAGCTTTGGGTTTTTCATATATACCCTTTATCATGTTGAGTTAGTTTCCTTCTATTCCTATCTTTCAAAGTGTTTTTATCAAAGAAGGATGCTGGCTTTTGTCAAATGCCTTTTCTGCATCAATCAAGATGATCATATATTTTTTCACCTTTGTTATGTTAATGTGGTATATTACGTTAATTAATTTATTTTCTTGTGTTGAATCACCCTGGCAAACCTGGGATAAAACACACTTGATCATGGCTTACAATTCTTTTAATTCTTTTAATGTGCTTTTGGTTTCGATTAGCAAATATTCTGTTGAGGAGTATTGCATTTTTATTCATTAGAGAAATTGGTCTGTAATTTTCCTTTCTTGTAGTATCTTTATCTGGCTTTGGTATTGGGGTGATATTGGTTTCATAGAATAAGTTAGGTAGTGTTCCCTCCTCTTCAATTTTTTTTGGAAGTGTTTGAGCAGGATTGGTATTAATTCATTTTGGAATGATTGGTAGAATTCACCTGTGAAGCCATCTTGTCCTAGGCTTTTCTTTATTGGAAGTTTTTTTTGTTTTGTTTTGTTTTTCATATAATAAACTTTTATTTTAGCGAAGTTTCAGATGACATGAAAGTTACATTGAAAATATAGGAGATTCCAATATGCCCCCTCTCCCTTTCCCACATTAATAACATCTTACATTATTGTGGCACATTTGTTTCAATTGATGAACAAATATTGAAGCATTGCTACTAGCCACGGTCTGTAGTTTACATTATGGTTTATACTTTGCACTGTACAGTTTTATAGGATTTGACAAAATATATAATGGCCTATATCCGTCATTGCAATATCATGCAGAAGTATTCCAATGCCCTAAAAATGCCCTATATTCCATCTACTCAGCCCCCACCCCCACCTATGGAAACCACTATCTTTATGTCAATGCTACAAGTTCTTCCATTACTATAATAATAATAAGTCTACTTTGGTCCATGGTTGCATTCCCCACCCCCCCTTATGTTTGTTCATTCTCCAGCAGTGAGGACTTTGGGATAGTGATGCCCACTCTGCTTCAGATTGGGATGGGCCTTAGATTTTATGGGGCAGATGGAAGGAAATGTTTTGCTTGAAGTTGTAGATACTCTTTGTTTTTTCAGATGGGGGTTGTCCATCATCATCATCTTTTTAGTTGTCCTGGGCAAGTCTGATGAACTGGAGAGTAGGTGTTGGCTGCAAGCCCACTGAGATTCAGGGTTTAACCAGCATATGAACAGACCAAAGATTTAAGTCTCTAGGCCACATATTTAACATGTATAGTGCCAATTATAGGTTCAAATAAAAGGACTATAAATGTATAGGGAAATTATAAATGAGTCTAACTCTGTTACATTGGGGGAACAGATTATCATATATTCCACAGTAAGGCCTACCGATGGGGTGCTGCCCTCATGGGTTTGTCATATTCAGATGTCTCTGAGGACTCGGGAGCACCTCTGTTTGGACATTGTTTACTGTGGCAGTTAGTGAGATCTGCCTGAGATGTGCATAAACATAACCTAACATCTGAAATGACCTCCCAACTTACTTTGAAATCTTTTAGCCATTAAAACTCTTTTGTATTTAATGTTTTCCCCTTTTGTTTAAGGTATTTTTCCAAATGCATCACTGGTTGGCGCTTGGTATTAATCCATTGATGCCAAGGGAGACTCAACCCCAGGAGTCATGTCCCACACTGGGGCGAGGGGGGAAGGTAGTTGGTTTATTTGCTGAGTTTGGCTTAAAGAGAGGCAACATTTGAGTAACAAGGATGTTTTCAGGAGGTAACTCTTAGGAAGTAGCTGTTATTAGGTTAAGTTTCAATTTTACAAGAATAAGGTTCATAAGTACAAGCATTATTATCAAAGGCTTGGCATATTTGTTAGTTTTACTTTTATTAGGCACTGCCTATGTACTCTAGAGATTCTTGCCATTCATTTGAGAACGTAGCAGGACTCCCCAGGATGGGAGTTTAATATTTTGTTGGTTATTGTGTGGGTCTTCACCCACTGAGATACCACCCTATGACCACATGAACACATTCATATTCCATAGAGGCCTGCCCTATGTGTACTCATCTGTTGGGAAGATTTTGATGATTGATTCAGTCTCTTCACTTGTGATTCATTTGTTGATGTCTTCTATTTCTTCTCAAGTCAGTGTAGGTTGTTTGTGTGTTTCTAGGAATTTGTCCATTTCATCTAGGTTGTCTAATTTGTTGGCATAGTTGTTCATAGTATCCTCTTATGATCTTTTTTATTATTGTGGGATCAGTAGTAATGTCCCCTCTCTCATTTCTGATTTTATTTATTTGCATCTTCTTTCTTTTTTCCCTTTGTAAATTTAGCTAAGAATTTGTCCATTTTATTGATCTTCTCAAAGAATCAACTTTTGATTTTGTTAATTCTCTCTATTGTGTTTTTAGTCTTAATTTTATTCATTTCTGCTCTAATCTTTCTTTCCTTCCTCTTGCTTTTAGGTCAGTTTGCTGTTCTTTCTTTAGTTCCCCCAGATGTGCTGTTAAGTCTTTGAATTTAGCTCTTTCTTCTTTTTTAATGTAGGCATTTAATGCTATAAATTTCCTTCTTAGTAGTGCCCTCATTGCTCCCCATAAGTTTTGATATGTTTGTGTTCTTGTTTTCATTCATCTTGAGATATTTACTGATTTCTCTTGTGGTTACTTCTTTGACCCACTGATTGTTTAAGAGTGTGTTGTTTAACCTCCATATATTTGAGAATTTTTCAGTTCTCTGGCTGTTACTGATTTCCATCTTCATTCCATTATGATCAGAGAATATGCTTCTTATAATTTCAGTCTTTTTAACTTTATTGAGAAATGTTTTGTGACCCAACATGTGGTCTATCCTGGAGAATGATCCATGGGCATTTGAGAAGAATGTATATCCTGCTGTTTTGGGGCACAATGTTCTGTATATGTCTGTTAGGTCTAGTTCATTTATCATATTATTCAAGTTCTCTGTTTCATTATTGATCCTCTGTCTAGATCAGGGGTTTTTTTGGTTATGTTTTTTTTTTAAAGATTTATTTATTTATTTATCCCCCCCTTGCTGCCCGTGTTTGCTGTGTCCATTCACTGTGTGTTTTTTCTGTGTCTGCTTATCTCCCCCTTGCTGTGAGGTCTTGCTGCATCAGCCCACCGCACCGCGCGGGCCGGCCTGCCCTCACAAGGAGGCCCCGGGAAACGAACCCGGGGCCTCCCATATGGTAAACGGGAGCTCTATCGATTGAGCCACACCTGCTTCCCAGATCAGGGGTTCTTAAACCACAGACCCCTTACTAAGTCCACATTATACTGTGTATTATTTAATAAATATATCACACTCGCACCAACACGTCCCCACAAGAATAGTGGTTTTTTTAAATTTCAATTCAAGCTCACGGACCCCTTGTTAAGAACCCCTCATCTAGATGTTCTGTGTGTTGATGACAGTGTTGTAATGAAATGCTACTATTTTTGTAGAGATGTATATTTCTCTCTTCAGTTTTGCCAGTGTTTGTCTCATGTATTTTGGGCCACCCTGGTTAGGTGCATAAATATTTATGATTGTTTTTTCTTCTTGATGGATTGCCCCTTTTATTAATATATAATGTCCTTCTTGGTTTCTTGTAACAGTTTTGCATTTAAAGTATTTTGTCCTGTATTAGCATAGCTACCCCAGATCTTTTTTGGTTACTGTTTGCGTGGAATATCTTTTTCCATCCTTTCACTTTCAACCTGTTTGTGTCATTGGGTCTAAGGTGTGTCTCTTGTAGATAGCATATTGATGGATCATATTTTTTTATCCATTCTACCAATCTGTGTCTTTTGATTGGGGAGTTTAATCCATTAACAATCACTGTTATTATTGTAAACCATTTTATCGTTTGGCTTTTATATGTCATATCGTATTTTTGTCTCTCTTTTACCCTTTTAATTACCCTTACTGATAATCTTCATTTCTCTTCTCTCCTCCAAGCCTCTCTCTCCTGTCTTTTCCTTCAAGCCTGCAGAACTCCCTTTAGTATTTCTTGTAGGCTAGGTCTCTTTTGACAAATTCTCAGTTTCTGTTTATCTGTGAGTATTTTAAGCTCTCATTTTTGAAGGATAGTTGTACCAGATAAAGAATTGTTGGCTGGCAGTTTTTTTCTTTCAGTATTTTAAATATATCATAGCATTGCCTTCTCTTCTCCATAGTTTCTTATGAGAAATCAGCACTTAGTCTTATTCAGGATCCCTTTAATGTGATGAATTGCTTTTTTCTTGCTGTTTTCAGAATTCTCTCTTTATCTTTGGCATTTGATGTTCTGATTAGTATTTGTCTCGGGGTAGATCTATTAGAACTTACTCTGTTTAGAGTACATTGCGCTT